>MIQA02005402.1:0-10932 GCA_001887855.2 Sclerospora graminicola | reverse complement strand
GCGGCCGAGCCGGATGACCACATGACCAGGGCGATGGTAGCTTTTGACATGCTGAAAGCAAAGATGGCGACCACACCAGTCCTGAAGCATTTCGATGTTCATAAGGTTCCTGTGGTCATCATCTATGCTAACAAGTGGGCTATCTCAGCTACCCTTGTGCAGGATCATGACGGAGTGTATTGTCCTGTGACGTTCACCGGCCGGACTCTGAAGGCTAATGAAGTTAACTATGGGCTAGTGGATAAGGAAGTTTTGGCTTTACTACGGATCCTGGATGTGTGCTATACTATGCTGGTGTCTCGACCTATTAAAGTACTATCTAGACGATCGACCCTGTCATGGCTTCTGACGGCAAATGGAATTGACGGTCGGCTGGGTAGATGGGCGGCTTTGCTGTCTCAGTGGTCTGTAGAGGTAATCAAGTGTACCAAAGGAGAAGAGGAGATACTGGACACGTTAGCGGCCAGCATCACCCCAAGGGCAGAAGTTGAGAAAGCGCTGATAGCAATAGCGCCTCAGAAACAGCCGCGCCAATCCATCATATTACCACCGCCAACAGTGGGACCCACAGAAAAACTGATGGTTCTGAGTTTTGACGGGTCGGCAAGTGTAAAAAAGGGAGTAGGTGCCTATTGTGCTATCTTATGGAAGTTGCCCGAGTGGAAAGTGGTTGCTGCGGCTTCAGACTTCACGCATGGCATAACAGTGAATGAAGCAGAGTACCGAGGACTTTTACTTTGCCTAGATCTGCTGGTTGGCCGGACGCAGAAGCGGATCATCACATGCGGTGATTCCAATCTGGTGATCCGGCAAATCACGGGAGAAATAGACTGCAAGGCTCCTCGGCTAAGACTTTTGAAAGATCGGGTTATGTCCGCCCTGCGGAAATGGCCAGAACATGAATTGTTACATGTCAAACGGAAGTGGAACAACAGCGCTGACCATCTGGCTGCATTGGCCATGCGTGGTCAGGTCGGCCTCACCATCTCTGATCCAGGTATGTTAGACGGATTGGCGGAAATGAACAGGCTATCAGAGATAATCGGACAGGCCGCTAGATGCGAGGTCCATCCATCCGGGTTCAACCGTTTTGGAGAAGATAAGTATGACGACCAGAACTGGGAACAAGACATTCAGACCCGGCCGGATCAGGAGATGCCCTGTGGCAACAGGGTATCCCTCTAGGCAGACCCACAAGCCGATCGGGCGTGACTAACCGGGGTTAGCAGTAAAGTGAAGGATGTAGTGGGGATAAACGAAGCATGGAAGGATATATTTTTGAAAGGAAAACAAAGGAAAGGAACGAACTAAAAGAGTCAGGTCGCTCATCGTTATGGACGATTATACTTGTTGCGGAGTCGAGACACTTGTAGTCCAGGATGGTCGGAAGGTCATTTGCGGTATTGATTGCGCCAAGGATCTTGCCGGTCGATGGCTTCCAGAGAAGTGGAAAGAGAGGAAGTCCGATCCGGTGCAGCTAAGCCTGGGTACCACGTTCCGCCCTCTGCCGAACCCCCGCTCCTTCGGTTTGCCAGATGGAGTATAAGAGGGGAGAGAAACAGGTCCAAGTCGCAAACACCATCCTGCATGCCTTCCAAGACAAACGCACAAAAACGGACCCATGCTTCGGAGGGTCGTCCACGTCGATTCTTCCGGGCGGCAGAATATGCTCGGAGAAGTATGTCCTCTCGCTTATTTTCTGCAGAGATGTACAAAAAATGGGTGGATTCCCAGAAGGACTGGGCATGGGTCACAGCGAAGTTTTGGAACCTCGTTCTGAATTCGGTAAACCATGGGCTGGACAGAAGTCCCATATACGGCATCTCAGTGGCCAAGATTCCCCAAGGCTCGGTTTCCATGAGTTTGTCAACAGCACCCGACCTCATCAGGTCGGGGCACCAAGTGTCTGTTGGAGGCAACTTGCGGGATGGAGGAAATATTCAGAGAGGTGGACGGGACAAAGAGTGAGCGAGTTGAGAACTGGAAACATCGGCAAGACTCAGGTTTTTCAGCTGCCCGACCGGTCAAGGCAGGATATCGGACCGATCCGCCTCACTGGGGAAGCGTCCGTCCGGCATTCACAGAAGCGGAAGCTTGGGGAGAAGCAGTGCAGGAGTCGGAAGGCTCCGCCGGATCTTGAGTTTGGCTGCCGGTCGACCGGATTGTTTTTTGCGACGAGATTCGGCCGGAGCCGGTGGCTTGTTTCTTGCCGAAGCCTTGGAGGAGGGTTCTCTCAAGTCTGTCAGTCTGAGAGGCAACCACTGATCGGGGATATCGTCCTCGTTCTCCTCTACCTTTTCCTCAGCCATAGCTTGCCCTTTCCCTTTTCCTTTCCGCTTCGCTCTCCCATTTTCTGTCTCGGCCGTACTGCTGGAGCTTAGGGAATGGGTGACCCAGGAGGTCGAGGTGACGGCGGTGTCGGGAGGCAAAGATGAATCAGTCGGCTCGTGCCAAAACCAGCGGGCGGCGGGGCCTGCAAATCGATGACCGGATGGGTATCCAGATGAGCCACCGTTTGGCCACCAGGATTCGAGAGGCGACGACGGGTGTCCGCGCGAGAGCAGGACAACGCAGCAAATGTGGTGTAGTCGCTCTCAGAAAATCTTCCTGAGACGCGAACACCCACGGGGGTCCCAGACGACTGACTATCGGAGGGGGTACTCCGTCCATCCGAGTCATGATCCGATCCGGCATCCGGCCGGCTGGATCGGTCACTTCCATCCGCTTGATCGCGACTGCTCGAATGTTGCATGTTGAAAGCTCACCTTGTGTACCCGTCAGTACTGGGTGGTTAGCTCTCCTGGTGGACCCTAGGGCGAAAAGTGTAAATCCGTCCAATAGGGAGATGAGGGTTAGGACTAGGGTAGCTCCTGGGCGGAAATCGTCACCGGGGAGCTCGTCTGGCAATACACTTGAACTATGTATAGTGCCGGCTGGGCCGAGAATAGTCGATCGGCCAGCTAAACCAATAAGACACTTGAAGTTTGTATAGTGCCGGCTGGACCGAGAATAATCAATCGGCCAGCTAAACCAATAACAATGAAGGGCGAATCCAAATGTGTACGCAAAGTAGATATAACTCCACACTCTTCCACAGAAGGCCAAAATGTCACCACTTCCCAATACTTAATACCGTGTTCAAAACACGGGCGACTTGAGGTGAGTATACGAAGACGCCGCGACTCCCGGTCAGGGGACTTCCGGTGGGTTAACTTAACCTTCCCCGGGCAAACCAATAACAGCAAGAGGGGACCTTGTTAGCCCTCTGCCGTGAACCAATAAAATCGACTTGTGTCTAAGAAAGCGAAACGTATACTGACTTATCCTATATCCAATACTCCCTTTGTGTAACCTACCTCAAATAACACGGCTGGCCAGTCATGTACCTTACCCAACGCAACCCGGCTAACTCCGACTTTGTGTACCCGCCTGGCCGGTACACCAACCCCCAATGGTACCAACCCGGCCGGTACACCGAACCCATCTGGTACCAGTCCGAATGGTACATTGCACCCGGCCGGCTCAGCCGGATAGCCACCCATCCGCGCCCCTCGGCCGCTGACGCTAGCAATTCCTTGGCAGCTTCTCATACGATCCGGGTGCCTACTCCATCCACTAGAACAATCATCTTCTTTCAGGCTCCCTTCACTCAATCCTTACAAACAATCCACCGCCTTGGCCGTCCGCCATCCGCGCCTCGGCCGTCAACATCCGTGGTCCTCCCGTCTACTCAGCCCGCCTGTTCGACTATCCACGCCCCTTGTCATGTCCGCCGGCTTGATTTCCAGCCGGGTGCCGCCCGGCCGCTTGCAGGTGCGCCTGGCAGCTCCCAGATTGCATCTTATTACTGACCAGTCTGGGCATCCGGCTAAGGGTGACATTTCAGCCAATCCGGTGCGGGCATCCATCATCATTAGTCCGTTAACTTCTGGAGCACTTCACCACAGCCGCCCCTGAGCCTTGTCGCAGCCGCACAACGGTTGAGGCACGCGCTCATCACATCTCCCACACTTTGACTTTCACCGCCCCTATGTCTGAACGTGACAACGCCTCCATTGTTCCTATGCCGGGCCACTCCCCGGCCAATACTCAGCCATCGGCCGTAGGCCCGGATGCCCATCCGGCCGGCCCAGAGCATCGCCCAGGGCAGCCCGACGTGGCTGCTCTGCAAGCTCAAGTCGCTGCGCTAACCACTCACGTAGCCAGCCTAGAGCAAGCCAACACCGAGTTGGCTGCAACCGCCCGGCTGGCTAGTCAGCAAGCGGATGAATCCCGGGTCCGGGAGGTTCTGGCTACCTTTCAATCTCGCGACCGCATTAGCCGACTGGAAAGTGAGAACGCCGACCTTCTCCAAGCGAGAGATCGCCTCCAAAAACAGTCGGACTCACAGCGTGTCCTAAACCAGAAGGCCGTAGCTGCCTTGAAGATCCAGAGTAAGTACCTTTCGCCTATTCCGGTTCGTCTCTCCACTCACTCACTCCGTGTATGTTCTCAGACCAAAACGTCATGAACCTCCGCGTCTTGATGATCGAGTCTTTTCAGACCGCGCGCGAGTTGACGGCGCGCTACGACAGCTATATTAAACTCTCCAAACGATTGTAGAGTTCGCAGCTAAAGTTGGGCAATTTGGAGTTTCGCCGGATCCGGCTTGCCAAAAAGTTGACGAAGTACCAGAAAGCGCTATACTAGTCGGCCGATGCATCGCCCGACCTTCAACGCCGAATCCGGGAGCTTGAGGATCCGCCTAGAGGGACCTTTTATTGCTGCAGGGCACTCCTTGGACCGATCGGGCGTGGACGCCCTGTTCCCAGTCACGGTCGCTATATTCCTCTTCCTCGTCTCTAGCGGCCGGTTTGATTATCTCCGGTAGCTTGTTCATCCCCGCCAATCCGTCCAGCAATCCTGGATCTGAAACGGTGAGACCGATCTGATCTCGCATGGCCAAGGTGGCCAGATGGTCTGCGCTGTTGTTCCACTCTCGCTTGACATGTAACAGTTCATGTTCCGGCCATTCTCGCAGGGCGGACATGACCCGATCATTCAACAGTCTCAGCCGTGGCGCCTTACAATCTATCTCTCCTGTGATTTGCCGGATCACTAGGTTGGAATCACCACATATGATGATCCGCCCCTGTGTCCGGCCAGCCAACAGATCTAGGCAAAGCAACAGTCCTCTATACTCCGCTTCGTTCACCGTGATGCCAGGCGTGAAATCCGAGGCGGCCGCGACCACTTTCCATTCGGGCAGCTTCCACACAATGGCACTATAGGCCCCGACCCCTTTCTTTACACTCGCCGACCCATCGAAACTCAAAACCATTAGTTCCTCCGTGGGTCCCACTGTTGGCGGCGGCAATACGATAGTTTGTCGAGGCTGCTTCCGAGGTGCGATCGCTATCAGTGCTTCCTCCACTTCTGCCCTGGGGGTAATGCTGGCAGCCAGTGTGCCCAGTATTTCCTCTTCCCCTTTAGTACACTTAATCACTTCGAGGGACCACTGAGACAACAGAGCCGCCCATCTCCCCAGCCGGCCGTCAATTCCATTCGCCGTCAGGAGCCATGATAGGGTCGACCGTCTGGATAGTACTTTGATAGGCCGAGACACCAGCATAGTATAACACACATCCAAGATCCGTAATAGAGCCAGAACTTCTTTATCCACCAATCCGTAATTAACTTCATTAACTTTCAGGGTCCGGCTGGTGAAGGTCACGGGGCAGTACACTCCGTCATGATCTTGCACGAGAGCGGCCGAGATGGCCCACTTGTTAGCGTAGATGATGACCACCGGAGTCTTATTAACATCGAAATGTTTCAGGACCGGTGTGGTCGCCATCTTCGCTTTTAACATACCAAAGGCCACCATCGCTCGGGTCATGTGGTCGTCCGGGCCGGCCGCGCCGGGGTCCGGCGGCCGGCCGCTTGTCTGGGCGGAAAAGGGCGCTTTCTCATTGGCTGAAATAACCGAAAAGGGCGCCTTCTCATTGGTTGATATTGCCGGCCCGGCTTGCGTCTCCGCTTGCCTATCCTGCTCTCTCAGCTTATGGTAATCCACCTCCCGCAACTCATACAAGACCGCCGCATAGACTGCAAAATCCTCGATGAACCGACTGTAATAATTCAGGCTGCCCAAAAAGGATTGCATAGCCTTTAGGGATCGCGGGAAAGGCAGATTACTCAAGGACTCCAAATCCTTCGGATTAGCCTCCAATCCGGCAATCGACACTTGATGACCCAGATAGGTCACCTTAGTCTTTCCCCAGAAACTCTTAACCACACTAATCGAAAGATTCCACTTTTCACACGTAATCATCAACTTCTCCACTTTGTCACACAGTAAATCCCAGGTAGTTGCCGTAACGAGAATGTCATCAATGTAAGACCGCCGCCCCAAAACTGAAGGTTTTGGGTCGGGGTCCGGGTCACCTTCGGCGAACACATCCCCGACCAGAGCCGGATCTTGATCCGCCTTGATCTTGAAGTGTCCGTACAGCGCGTTATCTATCAGCCGTTGATAAATCTGCGGGGCATTCTTCAGACCGAACGGCATCCGGTTCCACTCGAACAACCCAAAGGGCGTCACGAACGCAGAGATCTCCCGTGCACGATCGGTCATAGAAACCACCCAGAATCCACTGGCCATGTCCAATGAGCAATACCACAAAACTTTATCCAAGTCCTCCAGCAGGTCGTTTATCAACGGCATCGGATAAACCATCAGCTTAGTCAGCCGGTTCACCAGCCGGTAATCAATGCACAACCTTATATCCACCCCATTCTTCTTAATAATAATTACAATGGGCGAAGCCCATGGCGAGGTGGACGGCTGAATTATCTTGGTGGCCAGCAAACCCTTGATAAGCTCTGACAGCTTTTCCCGATACTGGGGGGCGACTCTTCGGCATCTCTGTGCGACCGGCTTGGCGCCTCCCACATCAATATCACATACCGCCCCATGGGCGGCCGGAGGAAGTGCGTTTCCTGGCCCAATCAGCAGATGTCGTCTTT
This sequence comes from Sclerospora graminicola, assembly GCA_001887855.2. Lineage (NCBI taxonomy): Eukaryota > Oomycota > Peronosporomycetes > Peronosporales > Peronosporaceae > Sclerospora > Sclerospora graminicola. The sequence goes on along the minus strand of MIQA02005402.1, from coordinate 3,924 downwards.
TCCATATAATATCCTTAAATCTGCCGATCTCTTCCGGGGTGTTCACATCCGGGTATCCCACTTGTAGATCGTCGATAGTGACCGCTGGGGGGCAGGGAGTCACCTCAGGTAGCACCGCCATCTGATCTTCCATGCCTTCAACGTATAGCTCGCCCCCTTCATGAATGCAGACTTGATCGGCTTCGGCTGCTTCGGGATCTTGATCGGCCGGCTGGGCCGATCCGCCTTCACTTCGGTCGTCAAACCAACTGTCATCGGGGTTGACCGCATATGCAACTCTGCTTGGTCCTTTCTCCCGACCCTGTCGTTTGTCCGTCTCCCTCTGAGTGGGCAAAACCAGTTCCGCGATCGGGGCGTAGCTTCGGCCAATACATTCAGCCGGATCCGGCGACGGCCGGCTCCGCGTCAATATTTTAGAAGGGGTCCGGTACTCGGGTTTATCCACCATCGAAGTCTGGTCCTCTTCTAATTCTTCCTCTTCGCTGACCAGATCGGTGGTTGCCTGAAAAGCCAGGTTTTGCCACTCAATATAGCGTCTTGAACCAATAGTGACATAGCCCGGCCGGCGGGGCACTTTATCCTCGGCCAGCCACATTCCAATAATCACATCTTCATGCAAGGTGAGGGGTTTTTCAGAGATGTTGGTCACGCTTATAGAGTTGAGATGACCACCCCCTTTAACAAACGATGGTACCCAGCACTCGCCCCTTGTCAGCCATAACTTACTCCGTCGGTCGTGCGGCCGTAACATTACTTCCACCGCCTTTCCCACTGGCACCGTTACAAACTGACCTAGCTTGAGGAACTGGACGTGGGCGCCATATAAGGGCCGCCGGCCGGCCAGCTGGATCTGTACCTCGTCCGGCAACGTCAATGTTCCATGCGATAAGTCCAGCCGTATGCCGGCCGGGACCATAAAGTCCATGCCCAAAATTGCATCCTGCCCGGCCAGCTTGCCTACCCAGGCGGTAAAATAATATACCAAAGACCCAGCTAACGTAATCTTGACTCTTGTCCTTCCTTGGGTCATGTATGAGCTTTCTCCAATGCCGATACATTCCTGCCGCTTCGTCTCGTCTATCTCACACCCCACCTTACGAGCAAAGGTGGTGTCTACGATAGACACTTCCGCGCCAGAGTCGAACAGCATGGTAGCTTTCTGGTTATTGATTTTTCCATCCGCCTTGGCCTGCTTGAACCATTTATCCGGCGAGTGATACTTCCAATAACCTCGCGACTCGCCAGGTAACAGGTTTAATTCCATTCGCACTTCAGACCGGGAATACTCATCCGTCCGTATACTGCTCACCAGGAAGGGGTCAGCCGTACCGGCCGGGGACCGGGTGACGTAATCGTCAAACTTACATGTATTGTCGGTTATCCTTTGCTTTGCTTCTTGATTATCCTCTTTACCGACATATGCATAGATACTAACACTAGACCGCTCGGCTCGAACCAGATTCCAACCTGGCGAGCGATCTAGTTTAACATCTTTTCCACTCCGGGCGGCAGCATTCCAGCATGCTTGGTCGGGACGTACCACTTCTTCATCTGGTTGTAGAATTCTTCAATTGGGCACAGTCCCGCCTCATGCACCTCCCCGCAAGTCTTACACGTGAACAGGCAGTGTTCCGCCGGGTGTCCCTTCCTCTCGCACTTCTTGCACGTCAGCCGCTTCCAACAGCTCCGGTCGTCATGCTTGATGGACCCACAGTGGGTGCACTTGCGCCTGGGGTAATCCTGGTCAGCTCGAGCCGGAAAACTCTTCGACTGACCGGACCCGGCTGGCAGCCTGGACGGCTGACTGGCTTCTGCCGAGAAAAGGTACCGATACTGTTCCTCCTCAGACTCGCCCCCAGATCGCTGATACTCCTCTTCCGAGCTGGTCGCGTCTGACTCTCGGGCGACCATGCGGACGGCTCGGGCCGTCCTGGTAGATGGCGGCCGGCCTCCTTGATCCGCGTTAAATCGGGACTTGAAACGGCCGGTTCCAACTGCCGCCTTGGGGCCTCGCTTCTTCGCTCTTAGGTAGGTGCGCAACGTCAATTCTAGCTCCGTCGTATTCTTCAACCGCAGTAACGCCAGCTGGTCTGCCAGCTCCCGATCGTCCAACGTGCTGATGAAATGTTCCACATGTTCACGGGCGGCTTCCGACCGGCTGGCATCTTCTTTGACGGGGATATCCGCTCTCATGCCAGCGACATTTAAACGATGGAGATACTCCAGGGGGGTCTCATCCGCTCGCTTCTTGGTGTGGAAGTATTGTCGCGCCGCTGATGTTCCAGATCCGCAGTATTGTTCCTCGAACGCACCGGCCAATCCCCTCCAATTTCCTCGGATTTCCCGGCTGAGCTGTTGGATCCAGTTTTTCGCTGGACCTTTCATCAAATCCCCGAAGATCAGGCATTTCTCATAGTCCGACGTCCGGTCTCTGAGAAATGCCGACTTCGTCTTGCTCAACCATCCTCGGGCCTGGTCCTTGTCCGTGTCGCGTCCGGTGAAGTCTTTCAGCTCGGACGTGGCCGACATTCGCACCCTCGTGATCGCTCCCGAATCCGCGTCAAACGCTTGGGCCGAAGCCATATGGGCTCGGCGGGCCATCCCCAGATCCAAGTCATCCGGATCGTAATGGTACTTGGCCGACTTGACGGATTCCATATCCACGTCGCTGAGAGACAGCTTCCTGTTCGTTGGCCGACGTCCGGTCCGGCGGCCTGTCTGGCGGCTCGGCGGGGCGGCATGGGGTTCACTCTGCTTGGACTGCACCGACTCCATGTCTTCGTCACTCGGCTCCCTCGCATAGTACTGGACTGGTCCGGGGGCCTGTGTTCCACGACGAGCTGGCTGGTCCGGTGACTTCGGACTACCGCGGCTGGCGCTCAGCCGACGTTGCTCTTCCAAATATCGCTCCATCATTGCCGATAACATGTTTTGCAGGTGATCCGGCACCTGAGGGGCGACTTGAGGGGCGGCCGGGCTGCCAGATTGACTTTCCTTCTTAATCCGCCCATCCGCGTCTTCGTCTTCCTCCTTCGGTTCTGGATCCGCCGTCGCTGCCCGCCAGGTCTGTACGCTGTACTGGCCGGCCTTCTTCCGCTCGGGCGTATCCGGATCTTCATATTCCCCAAACCTCATGGCCGTCACCACACGCGCTGCTCCCCTTGGACCAAGCGTCATGCGGGTAATACCTACCGATGAGCCGGTTGAATCCGCTTCTGAGGGGGCAGAATCGTACTGTGAAGAACCCGAGTGTAATCCGGCCGGTCTGCCTGCTGCCGGCGGCGAAGGCGGCGTCACTCCAGTCGTTGCTGTCATCTTCTTCGGCGAATAGCGGCCCACTAACGGTACCAAGCGGTCGTGCAGTGCGCTGGATGCCTCCTTCAACCTGTCTGTCTTCAAATCAAACAACTGGATCGGATCGAAAGCGCCGGTGTTGATGCCGGCTTGCTTGAGTTGATCGAAAAGACCTGTAATAAGTGACACGTGGCTGTCTGAGAGGGATGGGGGAGAGACGGGACCTTTTAATCCGCCCATGATTTTCGGCCGTGTTATCTTCAGAACCCCATCCGTCCGCAGAAACTGCTCCAACTCGCGAAGATGGCGGGCACGCTCCAGATTGGTATCCGTAACGTTCCGTGATAGGCCGTCCAGCTTCTCTTCTTCTTCCTTGAAACGAAGCCTATATTTGCGGGTTGGATAATCCGGCTCCTGCCAATCCGGTCTTTTTAGGGGTAGGTGACCCGGATCGTGACTTGATCCTGATCCGGACAGCTTCCCACTCCGGTCGTTTCTAGCTTCCGATTCTTCTTTCTTAGTTTTTTCTTCTTCTTTGATATCCATACTATGCATTTGTTTGTTAGGATCATGATCGAAACCATGATCCTTCCTCGGACTATGGTGACTTGCACCATAATCCGATCCGGC
>MIQA02005401.1:29356-44050 GCA_001887855.2 Sclerospora graminicola | reverse complement strand
TGTATCATCATTTTTCCCAGTCGACGTTGCGGACGTTTTGCCGGTCGCAGTCTTATCCCCATTTGTGGAATCAGAGTCTTCTGTCGTGTAACTATCGTCTAATCCCGCGTTGGAGCCTGATAAGAGCTTGTCAGCTTTATCTTGAATCCTCGGAAACACATTTGACTCAAAATAAGCGAATTGTTTGGCCTCCGTCGAGCCCCACGCCGATACCTGCTTTGGGTACAGTTTTTTATAGAGCTTAAAAAGTGCCGTAGCCTCCTCAATCGTATCAGCAGCTGCCACCAAGTAACGCGCCGCATGATCTTCAAATAAGTCATCGTTCAGTAATCTCCGGCCGCCTTGCAGCTGCGGGGATGCCAAAAGAATTTGTTCCAGTTCCAGTATCGATGCGACCGACCGAGCAGCTCCGGTCGCTTGCCCGGTGGACAGAATCGCACCAAGGAGTAACCAATGTACGCATCTCATCCTATCTATGGATAGCTCACACCCTATGGAGAAAGGAGAAAGTCAGCTCTTTCCGGGGAATTTTAAGTCGGGCGTTCTTACTTACGATGGCGTCGTTTGCTTTGTGAGGGGAGCGAGTTTTGCCAGAGTGCGATTTTTTTATAGAGCCTATCCCTTGCGTCTGCAGTCGTGTAAAGCCAGTGCGAAATTTGGAGGGTAGAATACTTGCAAGAAAAAGATCAAATTGCGCAAGTTTTTTCATACCTTAGACAAAACCTTTATCAATTGAAAGCGTTAAGCTGGAAACTTCTTTTTCATGTACTGTCTGTCTACTAGTGTATATCATTCTGTCTTGTGAGACGTCTTTGCGCTCAAACGTTAAGTGCTCGCAATTTCTATTTCCCCTCAAAACATTTCTTGAAGCGTTTAAGCGGGATACGATTTCTGACAGGTTTATACAACTTGATTTTCTTCAGGTAGTCGCTTCGAAATTTTGCTTGGTGTGGTAATCTACAATGTACGGTAAATAATACAGTCAGGATTATATGGTTCGAATAGCTTAAGTAAATTTTTGGATTGTTTTTCGAGTTAAAAGTTGGACAAGATGTGCACAAGTAAAGCGATTCGGATCGGATAATGAAATGAGCCGAGTTAATGTGGAGAGCGCAGAAATGTCATGATTATACGAGCAGTGGATATATAATGCGACGAGTTGAATGATTTATATCTGAACAGATTTTGTGAATCATATCCAAATTTGAGCTTTACCGGTAAACTTATTTTTTTGCCATAGGGTCCTCGGATTTAATAAAAATCTAGAATTACCCCACTGTATAAAATTTTAAAAGCGTATCCAGGACGCCATTCTGATATTTACCAAGTCATGGATGTCAAAACTCGCAGTCTATTGAGCGGCGTGTACGCAGCAGTTGGCGCTGTCTTCGCGCTATCAGCCAAGTTCAACTGGCTGCCAAAGGGAGCGTCTGCAGTCTTCCTGTCTCTTGTGTGGTTGGGATTCGTTCTTGCCATCTCGTTCACCGAGTCATGGCTCAAGTTTCGTGCCTCCTTTATGCCACATTACGTAGCGCTGGATCTCGGCCGTACAATGTTTGCGGCTCTTAACTCCGTAGAGATTGGTCTTTGCGTGGGACTCTGGGTGCTTCACCTCCTAGTGTCATCATCTACAAGCGACGCCGTCTGGCACCTCGTCATCGTGACGTTCCTTTTGACAGTGCAGGTTGTGTGGCTCTATCCTAAACTAGAGCTCGCAGCTGAGTTTGTAATTTACGAGGAGCTGAAGGAGATGGATAATGACAAACTGTCATTCGATCAAAAGATGGAGTTTGGAGAGATGCGCCACAAAGTTCAGATCCAGAGCAAACCGGCCAAAGTTTATCACATTTTGTACACGGGAGCTGAGATCGTTAAGATCCTCACACTAGCTACTTTTGCGCTGCATTTTCTTAAGGCCATTATGGCGTAAGTATTTTACCCTGTAGGAAGTCCCTTCTAGAGACAGAGTGCTCAAGATGCTACGTGTATTAAAACTGTCAGTTCGAAACTTTGAAATGCGCGACATACAAAGGAATGTGCTCCACTTTTTCGTGATCTGCGCTAACCGGAATTCATGCATTTTGTCCTCGTCAGAACACGCGCAATGTACCACACACGCAATCGCTCCTTCACGAATGGCTGTGGAAGCTTCCAGAGAATAGTTGTTTTGCACTTGTGTGTGGTGGCCTTTGTCAACTGCAGGAAGCAAAACCGAATTTGATTCGCGGCAAACGGCCATTTGGCGACCGCGTCAATGGTCTCTCAAAACTTGTTTCTGGAATCCAGTAATTCATTTTGGAAGGTTTGCGGTCCAGCTCTTCATCATTGATACGCATTCTTCTGTGTTGTTCCCCTAATCAACCTTTAGCTCCTTGTTGTCCATCGATCCCCATTTCTGATTCATGATGGTCATCCAGTTGTTATTCTTTCTCCGATTTACGTTGTAATTGCAATAATGCACGCAAAATGTCTGTTGATGATGCCTAATGCGTGAAAATATCCTCCAAACGCAGCACCTTCGAGACGATCTTCGTTCATTCTCTGCGCAATACGCATCAGTTTTTCAAAGAAGTTGGGATTCGCTGTAGCTGTCAGTCGTTGCAACGCAAGCTTCGAAGAAACACAGCATGTCCAGAAATCGGGGTCGACATGGTGACTCGCATTCAGCGTATCCTCACTCCTAGAGCTCAGAGGTGATGAATCTGCTCAGATCCAATGTCCATAAGCAGCTTTTCTGCATCCTTTGATGTCACATACAGACTACCTGGTGTCAACACCCAAAAATTCACGAAGGCTTCCGCCAGACACAAAGTACCGAATATCGCTGTCGATCTTCTACGGATCCTTAAATTTACGGGCGAGGTCTTCCAAGTCAACTTGTTTCCAGTATAGACATAGCTTCTGAAATTGGTCTGCATCACTCTTCACATCCAACTGCCTCATGTTGAACCACTTTTTATCATTTACCTCGGTTTGAGTCATCCCATCGAGACAGAACCAGCAGCTAGATGGACGGATGTCGCTGGGAGTCATGAAATCATAGAGGAATTCATACATCTTGCCCTCCGTGTCTGTCCACTCGTAGTACTTTCCTTCGTCGTAGTTGCCGGATATGTCGGAATTTTGTATCCATTTATTTAGTTAGTGATCGACGCTAAAGTGGTTTTTGACGAAAATTACAATAGGACACCATACATAACATTTAGGTTACAAAGAAGTTTATTTTGGTAACCTTTTATAATTAATATACTTTCACACAGGTTGAAGGCCTACGCGGTGAGTTACCTACTGAATAGCACCGTTTGGCAGCTCTAACCGGCTGCGAACGGCAAACACGCATTTGGACACTTTAGAAGCTCTAACCGGCTTTAGGAACGTCCGCGCTCACCGGAGCGACTAGCACGCAACGCTTTTTTCCTACAGGTTATGAGTCCAAGGGTTACGGGCCTAAACCAAGTGTTTCGAAGTTAATTTTGTTTTTATTCATTCTCGCACTTCGCATTTTTCGTGGATAAGTAGAGTGTTACGATTACGTCTCGGTTAAGTGGTTTTTTTTCTTGCTGTGACTAAGTTTTCGTTTCCCTCGTGACGACGGAAGATTGCGTTTTTTGTTTGGTTGAAATTTCTTTCGTCACGTTCTAAGTTCTTTTCGTGGATGATGGAGGAAGAGGGCTGAAAAGTCAAATGCGGATATGGAGACAGTGCTGGAGTACCTGAAACGTATTGACAGGCGACTCGAAGCCGTAGAGGAGGCCAAATCGACTGGATCGGCTCAAAGTACATATCCAGTCTCAAATAAGAGCTGAGTATGCTAGCGTCGTTCGGGACACATTAAAGAATCACGGTCCTTTCGGGATGAAGATGATGCTCAATGATCGGAGCGGTGAAGATGCTGCTGCACGCGAAGCGATGTGTGGTGGTTCCGGAGATGGAGCACCAGGACGGCGTTCGGGAATGGGCCCACAGGACATGGCCGGGATGGTGGGGGCCATGAAGATACCAAAATTGACGATCCAGAATTTCTCGGGTGTGGAACTTTACCCGGGACTCGGCTCATGTTTCAGGCAGTGGACCAACCTGTTTATTGAAGCCGTGGGAAAAGCGGAACTATCGTCTGGTTTCGCATGGAATGACCGTCTAAAGGTGAACAAGCTAGGCGAACATTTAGAGGGGGTGGCATTGATCTATTTCCAAGCAACCTGGTGGCAGATCAACCCGACACTCTAATTTGTTTTGGAACAGTTGTTGAGAGCGTTCAAAGTTAAAATTACGCATCATCAAGCTGTCACCCTCTTTGCGGCAGAAAAAGAGCCTAAAAGGTTGTGAACGGAACATTTTTTATATCTCGTGACTCTGGCTAAAGAAAGCGAGTCGAGAGAGCGTTTCATGGTGGAAAATATTGTCAAATATACCGCACCGAGACTTAAGATTGCTCTGATGGTGAGGTACAACCCACAGTAACAAGATTACATACAGCATGCGCAGGAACTTGTGGCATGGGCGCAGGGATGATGATGCGCAATAGTTTAAAAGACCCGGAAGAATCTTTGTAAATTCAGTGAATGCAAATGGGTACAAGAGGGTGTGCTACAGCTGTGAAACGAAGGGCACATATAGAGGGACTGCCCTAAACAAGGAACCCGAAGACAATTCAAGAGAATCGACCAAAAAGGACGCGGTGCCAACCAGATGTCCGAGCAACGCTTCGCGCTTGCTATAGGAGAACAAAATTGTGGTGCACGTGGAAATTTCGAAAACATGCTAGACACTGACGACAACTTATGGATTGTCAACAGTGGTGCTAGCAGGCACTTAATTTCCGATGAAAAATTATTGGAAAATCCACAAGATTGCACCGATGCAGATGCACTAACACTCCCTGACGGTGAAGATGGAAGTAACGAAAGTGGGTAAAACTAATTTTAAAGGATAGTCGAACACACACTACGATACCGCTATCAGAAGTCTTTTTGCACCTAAACTGGCCAAGAACCTCATTTCTCTTGGCTGCCAGCGCAAAGAAGGTTTCATATTGAGAGCTAACGGAAAATCAATAGAATTGGTTTTGAAAAATAAAGTTTTATTTTCCCATTCAAGTGTGTGGATCTGTGTTTGTAGCACGTTTGTACGCCAGCAAAGAAGCGATCCAGTCGCAAAGTTTTTCCACCATGGTGATGAGTGTGGCATCAAGTGAAGCAGGAGACGACGTCCAAGAGGGCACATTACACCACCTCCACGCTCGTCATGGCCACCTGGCGTACGACGCGGTGGAGAAACTCACTAAGGATCCAAGGTCGGGCGTCAAGATTACGGATCATGCCCGACCGAATTGTCGGACCTGTGCGGAAGGAAAGACACAAAGGTCAAGACAACCAAAAAAGGATTCTGAAAAAAAACTCTCCGATTGATCGTGTTGGCGGGGTGATATGCAGCAGCCTGAAAGGTCCCATCACCCCACGGGATCGACGTGGAAACCGGTTTTTGGTTGTTTTCGTCGATCATTTCTCCAATTACGTACGAGTTTTTGCTGCACGGTCAAAAGATCGTGCAGCAAAGATGTTTGAACACTTTTTATGCTGGTTTGAGAAAGAATTCGAGTGTCGAATCCATGTTCTACGTACCGATGGCGGTGGGGAATTTCGAACAGTGGATTTATTTTGCAAACGGACGGGGGTAAGCAGGCAAATTACCGAAGCCGGTACCCCGGCTTCAAATGGCAAGGCAGAACGCATGAACCGAGCCATATTTAATATGGTTCGGTGCATGAGTTTTGGATCAAGGGTGCCCTAATACGGAGGCGGCTGAGTAGGCGACTTATATACTCAACCGCAGTCCCACCCGCTTTAATCCGGGAGGAGCACCTCCGATTCAAATGCCGACGGGCAAGTCAACCACTCTAAGCGTTATTGTGGTTTTCGGGTCTCCGTGTATGGTGTGGAGAGACCTGCGGAAAAGGTCACTAGCAAAACATGCTGAGCGAGCGTTAATTCTCGGCAAGAATGACGAAACCAAGGGTTTCAAAGTTTTGTTGTTAAAAGACCTGGTAGTAACTACTACCCGGCATGTGACCAAAATTGAAACTCTAAGCGAAGAAGCGAACGAAAAGGTAGCAAGGCTGCTACAAGGGGTAGACGGTGAGGATTCTGAAGCATCAAATCTACATGAAGCAAGCACCAAAGGAGAAAGAAACCAAACCGGTCAAGCGGTTTGTGAAGAAACCAACAAGCGTGATGAACGGCATCAAGAATCCGGGAAAGAAATCGTTTCGAGAAAGTCAGGCGGTGTGAGGAAGAAGACACCTAAAGCCGCAGCTATGACGAATGGGAAAACCAAGGCAAATGTCAAAGGAAATGACAACCTTGCAACGAGTGGAGAAACACTGAACGAAGAGAGTGAAAACAAGAATTTATTGGTGGCTGTTGTGGACGCAACGACGAAATGGTCTTGAAATTCGCAGACCCCACAAATTATTTCGAAGCCCACAACAGATCACAGTCTGACAAGTGGGCGGTAGCTGAACAGGAGGAGTTGAAAGCATTGGAAGAACTCGGAACCTGGAAGGTTATAAGGAAGAATTCCGACAAGAAGCCCTTGCCAATGAAATGGATCTACAAGACCAGGTTGAAGGCAGGTGAGAAGGTTGAGCGGTGCTGGTTGCCCGCGCGGATAAACAAATTTTTGGAGAAGATTATTTCGTAACATTCTCGACTGTTACAGAGCTAAACAACATGAAAACTATATTGATTATGGCTAAGATCAGTGAGGGGGGGGTACCGGAGCGGCATGGCGATGTGCCTAACGCGTACCCTAAAGCTCCGACCGAAGGAGAATACGAAATCCATCTCCAGGTACCCAAGAGCATGAAAATTCCGAACGAAAAATTTGAAGAACTGGGAGTGGAAAATGCCAATGAATTGGTCCCAAAACGGGAAAGGAACCTGTATGGTCTGAAACAGGCCGGTCGATTGTGGTATGAATTGTTACGCAAAACACTGGTTGATTTAGATTTCAAACAATGTTTAACGGACACCTGCATTTTTGTACAATCAACTGAACAAGGCACTATTTTAGCGGGTGTGTATGTCGAAGACGTTTTGGTCACCGCGACGAACCCAAGCTTGGTGGATGCATTTTTTCGAAAATGAAAGAGTTAGAGCTTAAGGACCTTGGGAATGTCGAGAAGGTTTTTGGCATGCGGATTGAAGAAGGCCCTAAAACGGGTTACTCTATTGACCAACAAGCCACGATAGAAGAAATGTTGGAGAAACATGGGCTGCAAGATGCAAATGCAGTAAATACTCCGGTTCTGGAAGATGTGGTTTCAGAACACATGGAAGTGAAATTACCGACAAAATTTGATGGGAAAATTCCCACAATAAAGGATTTTCAATCTCTTGTTGGAAGTCTCTTGTGGGTGCTACGGTGCACGCGTCCCGATATTGCTTTGCAGTTCACCGGGCGACGCGACACACGCATGCACCGAGTCTCCTGGACTACCAAATGGCTAAGCGTATTGCACGCTATTTGAAGAGGGCCAAGTCTCTCAAATTGGCTTTGAAGCATGACGATGGCGAGCCATCACCGATACGCATCGTCAGCTACAGCGATGCGGATTTTGCCGCTGATAAAGAAGACCGAAAGAGCATAAGTGCTAATGTGGTTTTTGTGCACGGAATGATTGCAGTGTGGGACTGGAAGAAACAAGGAGTTGCTGCGCTATCCACTGCCGAAGCGGAATTCGTGGCCGCTGCAGTTGAAGAAAGACAAGCGCTTGGAATGAAATAGTTGTTTGATGAAATTGGCGTACATTCAAGGGTCCTGATTGTGCACAAGATCGACGGCCAAACAGCAATTAAGCAGCTGCAGAATGAAGCTAGCGCATCAGGCTCAAAACACGTGGATATCAAGCTGAAATTCATAAAGGACTACACCAAGAAGGGCAAGATGCGACCTGACATGTTGCGACTGGAGACATGGTGGCGGATTTATTAACGAAGAGGTTAAGTGCACCAACGATTGCAGAATTTCGGTAGCAAATTGGACTCAAGTGATGGTTTTGGTGGATACTATGGGTTATTGCGCTACTGTGGATGCAAGTTTGATGAAGATCCGATATGTGTGTGCATGGATCGGTGTCCCGGGATTTCTCGGAAGGAGTTTTGGAATTTTGTAACCATTTAGTGATCGACGCTAAAGTGTGAAAAGATAAAATTCCGGTTTTTGACGACAATTACAATAGGACACCATACATTACATTTAGGTTACAAAGAAGTCAGAAGTGATTTATTTTGGTAACCTTTTATAATTAATATAGTTTTCAATTTCACGTTAAAAGGACAGCTAAGCGACACACAGGTTGAGGGCCTACGCGGTAGTTCTCTAACTTGGCTAATACTAAGTTACTTACTGAATAGCACCGTTTGGCAGCTCTAATCGGCTACGAACGGCAAGAACGCATTTGAACGCTTTAGAAGTTCTAACCGGCTTAAGGAACGTCCGCTCTCACAGGAGCAAGCAACGCTATTTTCCTACAGGATAAACCCCACCAGACACTCTACCACTGAACATTTACAGTGAACGGCGATGTAGAAACAAAGCAAAGACAAGATGCAACTCTTTCTGGTTCCTGGACTCCTCATGAGAATAAACTGCATGTTGACCAGTTTGTACGTGTCGAATTCAGTCTTATAAATTTGAAGTTCTCTAACACACGCAGAATGTCCATCCGCACGTAAAACTTTGTGCCCGTCAACTGCACGATGTCATCGACCGCTTTCGAGGCTACTACCTTTTCGCAGTCATTGTCGGTCAATTCAAACATGTTCGAAAAGTCGCCTGCTCACCTACATTAGGGCAGGGGACGGGATGACTTCCGAGTAGAGTTCGGAAGACTAGCGAGTAGCTAATATAGAGCGCTAACAGGCTTATGTAGGAGTAATTCTCCAGAACGGATGAATGGTGAGTAAACTGTATGATTGAATGTGAAATGCATGCTGGAGCGGTCTATTCTGTGGCAATGTCGATCTACGAGATGACACGGTGACCGAGCGAATGACTATACTCAATTACCGTCGCGAGCTCTGCGAGTTCAAGCAAAAGATTTGTTCCGTGCGAGAACTTGACCTTCCACTTAGTGTCACTGTCATTCTCGATTGTCGATGACTCCGGGGTAGTGTTCTTTGATCATCTGTTGAACGTGAATTCTTTCTGTTGTAAGTGATTTCGATGATATATGTAATATAGAGAGTATATTGAAAAGTGAATAGTTAAAATTAACTACCATCAACCTGCATCCGAATACTAACCAATAGAAAAGAGCCATCCACCTAATAAGCGCATGACTGGTCGACGCGGCAATCGTAATTCTACTTCAATGTCACTCCGGTTCAGTGATACGTGGAATCTGAAGATATGCTAGCAGACTTGTTGACGAAAGGGCTTCCAGCGGCAAGGAACAAGATATTGCGCGAGAAGATTGAGTTGCGGCGAAGTGAAGTGCAGGGTGACCCGACTATCGAGAATGAGTGTTCAAAGATGTACTGGCTTCAAGACTCTTTCCTTCGCATAGTAACATACAAATTATAATCGCACATCCACATGCTTGGTCTTGCACGACGCCTTCTTGCATTCTAGCATCTGTATAGCCGCTTGGTTATCCATCATCATCTGCATCGGGCGCTTGACACCGCATGCAATCTCTTCCACGAATTCACACAATCCTAGCATGCAACTACCAACTTGGGACGCAGCATAAAACTCGGCTTCCATCGTAGACAATGACACACCACCTTGTTTACGACACATCCAGTCAACAACCATGCCATTCAACGTGAAAATTCCACCTGTCACCGACTTCCTGTCACTCTTGTCACCCGCGAAGTCTGAATCACTGTAACATCGTTACTTAATCTTTTGTCCTTGACCCTCGGTCCCGTTCATATACAGCTTCACATCCTTAGTCCCTTTCAAATACTTGATAATAAATATGCTCGAGTTAGATTAAATTCTGGTGAATTAAAATTAATTTTATTAACTTGTTATGCTACATTAGGAACAGTGTCCAATATTAATCATACAAAACTTAAATTAGGAAAAGCAGAACGTTCCCCTTAGTTAAATAAATGACCTTAAGATCTTTTTCGCCCGTTTCCAATCTGCTTCAGTTGGCTTACGCGTTTGCGGGTGGCTTTATGTACCGTAAAGCTATGTCCGGCCTCGTACACCGCGTTATCCACGACAAACTGCCTACGAGAGATTCAAACTTCTTAACACATGGTCCCGCGTCCGTGTCATCATTCGTCAACACCTTTAATTCGCCCTCGTCAGTAGCATCTTTGCTATCCACTGGCGACCTAACTCCATGTGCTTGTTGTAAGACGTATGTTTCCAACGGTTGATCAATCACTAACTTCTGGTCCAACTTATACCCACGTTCATCGTCATATTCCACGCGTATACCAAGAAATTTGGGCACCAAGCCCAAGTCCTTTATTTCCCGCGATGCCATGACGCGAACGAAATTATCGACTTCGTCTTGGTCGGTCCCAGTCACAAACACGTCATCCACGCACCACAACACTGTTATCTCCTTTCTTGTAATACACGCACATGTCAGTCATGCATTGTGCAACTCGCATCAATAAGGGTTTGGTGTAGAAGCTGGTTCCATAGTCGGACCTCTTGTTTAAGTCCATAAAGCGCCCTTTTCAACCGTAACACCACTTGTCTTGTATCTTCAACCCTTAGCTTGTTACACTCTTTCTTGGTAACGTCCATTTCTTGCGGCACAAACAGGTAAATTTTATGCTCCTCCTCCTTGAGTGCCTTCACATACGTATTCGGTATGTCTCCATGCCTTACCCGCATTTTCCACTTGCGTGCCATCGCCAATATAATCTTGACGGACGCCATCTCCATGACTGCAGCAAAAGTCAAATTAATTCACCCCTAGCACTTGTTCGTTACCACAACCCACTAGTCTTGCCTTCAATCGTTCAACTGACTATTTCCGTCCAAATTGGTCTTGAATACCCACTTCGTATGCAACGCATGACACTTGCTTGGCTTAGCCACCAGCTCCCACACGTCGTTTCTACGCAACGCTTTGATCTCTGTATCCATAGCAGCCTTCCATTCTTGATATGCGCCACTGTTCAATGCCTCCCGATAGTTCTTTGGGTCCACCACCGTGTTTACCGTTTCCGTATTCTCCTTCTGACGTTCCGCACCTTGATCGTTCTTTTTTTCTGTCGCGTTCCATACGTCCTCGTGAATTTCTTTTTCTTCTCTCTAGGCTCTACCTCTTACTTCGACCTCCTTGCCAACGCACTTCCTTCCTCAGTGGTCTTGCCTTCATCATCAGGCACGTCGGCTTGGTCATCTTGCAAGAAGTCTCGCTTGAGCTGCTCGTTCTGAACACTTGACAACGTCTCGATGTTCTTGATGTGTTGAGTCGTAATCACCTCGCGCTCGTCCTTCAAGAAAACTCTTTAGCCTTTTGTTTCTTCATTCTTGCCAATAATAAATCCAATCACCGCCCTTTTCGCCAACGAGTTCTTTCGTGTATCGTTGTACACCGTACACGGGGAGCCAAACCCGACAATTTCATCCACTTCGTTGGGAACTCGATCGGTGACAGCCTCGTCGGGCTCGATCGCGTCGGAATCCTGCTCAAAATGTATGCAGCATACATGACCACATCTCCCCAAAAGTATAAAGGTAATCAACACGCAAACACCATACTTCTTGCCATGTTTATCACTGTAAGGTGCATCCGCTCCGCCTTTCCTTTGCTCGCCTGGTTCGCTGCCTCGCTAATCTGCCTCACCACTCCGGTGTTCCTGCAAAATGAATCCACATTCTTATACTCCATGCGTCCATCCGTACGCAAAACGTGAATACGACTATCGAAACGCTTCTAGAAATAACCCAAAAAACTTCAAACTTCTTTGCCATCGGGTCCTTCGTCCTTGCCAAAAATACTCCAGCGTAATTACTCCGATGATCCACAAAATTCCCAGTCGGTCTCGCGGCGTGGGGGGCCCTTTCAAGTCGGCACATATGACTCCTCCCACCCTATCAATCGGTGAATTCGCTCCGCTGTCCTACCTCGACAGCGGATTCTTCGTCTCCTTCCCCTCCGCGCACGTGAAACAGTTCTCCCGCTTCCGTTTTATCCCTGACGCCTTGGGATCTTGCGCCATCCGCTAGATCGTGTCGTAGCTCAGGTGACCGATCCTCCTGTGAAAGTGCATTAATGTTCCCTCTTGCACGTCTGGGTCAGGGTTTGCGTCGTTTACCTCTAAATCCGTCAATATTATGTCTTGAACTGATCTTCTAGCTATTTGTGCCTTAGCACGCACCGCGAGCACAGCATTCTCCTTGCGCACGTCTATTAAGACCATTTTAGTCTCACCATGTCGCAGGAAACCCTTTCCTTCCTCGTATCCTAGCTGAAGCCATGCTCCTCTAATCGTCAGTATGTATTTCTTGTCAATCCTTCTACATAACGCACATCGGTAAGTCGAATACTTACCTCTTTTCCACCCTCCTTGACGCTTCCCTTTTGCGTCACCTTGAGCTCTTTACCATCCGCCTGGGTACCCGCTCGCTATAACCTCTGGATTCTCCAAGAGCATGTGACCGTTAACTAGACGCCTACTTGCTCCGCTATCTAGTATCCAGTCGAAGCTCCGACGGCTCCGCGTTTCCGCTAATGTAAGTGTGTAGTCCGGCTCCTTCTGCCGCTGCGCCCTCTTCTTCTTGTTGTAAGGGCAATTTACCTTTAAGTTCCCTATCTCTCCGCACTAGTAGTATGCACGATTGTTAGTCATACCCGCATGCTTACCGTTTACATGAATTACGACGTCCTGTACGAAGATCTTGTCTTCTCTTCCGTCTAGCGCCATAGCGCCAGCGCCTGAGCAAAGTGCGTCAACTCCTCTGCTTGCCTCAAGTAATCAATCCTTGTGTGATCATACTTCGACATAAGAACCGTCCTCAGCTCTTCCGACGCGTAGTGGACAATGTTATCCAACATTAACGAGTCCGTTGCACCGTTTGAGGCTTCGCTAAAACCACGACGAGGTACAGGTAGTGTTCCTCCCACGTCCTCATGGAGCTCTTCCTTGAAGTGAACAATCTCATTGATTGCGCCTGAGTGATCTGAGTCTTGAACGCATGATACAGCCTCTCCAGTATGTGATGCAACGTCGGCATCTCGTCCCACCAAGCGTCCACTGGTTTGTTGAGGTACCGTTCCGCTATCCCGCCGAGATAGTGACCTAGTAGGTCCTCCTTCACGTCTTCCGTCCACGGGAAGTTGCATGCCGCCTCTGCTAGGTTTAACTTGGCGCGTAAAACACTTCGCCCACTCGAGAAGTCCTTATCCTAAGCCTCGGTATAGCTCCTTCCCTTCAAATAATCGAAAAGAAAGCTTCCTCTGCCTCGCGTCTGGTACCCTCGGCCCTTGTACGTACCTCTCGTTCCCGCCTTGTTGATGCAATTGCGGTGCGCCCCCTTGCATCCCTTCCATCGGCACCTGTTGTGCCGCTGCTCCAGCCGCGTATCCCGGCTGCCTTTACGCAAAATACCGCGCCGACGACTCCTCGCCTTGCGTGTCCCTCCTCTCGTGGAGGTGTGTGGTCCAACAATGCCACCCGCATCCTGGATCCCTTACCCAGCGACGAGTTAAAGAGATTCCCTTTTTCACCCGCCGCTGCCCCGCGACTTCCCCGCGTCTCGAGTCGCTGCACCAGTCCGCGTAGCATATCCTTTACCGACTCCTGCTCTTCGCCCTGTACCCGGGCATCCTCCTCTCCACTTACCTTATCCTCTACTTCTTCAGCGCGTGGCGAGTAACTTGGGATCATATCCTGCTGTAAGTGATTTCGATGATTTTTGTAATATAGAGATTATATTGAAGAATGAGTAGTTAAACTAACTGCCACCAACATGCATCAGAATACTAACCAATAGAAAAGATCCATCCACCAAATAAGCGCATGACTGGTCGACGCGGCTATCGCAATCCTGCTTCAATGTCACTCCGGTTCAGTGACATCTTTCAACCTTTTCATGATGCTCCAATGTATCTGAGCTGCCGGAGAGTCTGTGAAGAGTTCAATGACGTCTTTCACTGAAAAAAGCGCTTGTCCTTCTGGTCAGAGTGAGCGCGAGCAAGTGCCCCGCGAGATTTGTACTGGCCGCAAGGGCGACGACGCACGCCAAGGAGCGACAGTTGACCTTCGATGTCGAGCTTCTTCAACTTGGCCATTGAGGCTGTAACGTGCCCACACGTCCAACCCCCGCTCTGGCACTCTGGCAAGACTAATCTGTCGCCAACACCACAGTCTTTTGAATCTTCGAGTAATTTTAGTCCCCAATCAAATGCCGACTTGAACCGCTATCGAGGATTCAAATGTCATCACTGCGTTTCCCATTATTTTCCGTGATATTCCGTGTATTATCCACGATTTCAAGGAAAACCGACGCTCAGAATTTGGTTCATTCTGCCGCCATTCTTGTTGGTTCTTCGGAGATTCTGTCTCTTTATTTGCTGTGGGCTATTTCTCTGAATGTGCCCCTCGCCCCCACAGCCGTAACAGCTCCTAGGTTTGTCCTTTCAACCACAGAATTTACTAACATTCTTGGAGTTTCTTTTGCTTGCTCTCGTCATCTTCGAGATCTAGTGCC
>MIQA02005401.1:0-28845 GCA_001887855.2 Sclerospora graminicola | reverse complement strand
GGCACTAGATCTCGAAGATGACGAGAGCAAGCAAAAGAAACTCCAAGAATGTTAGTAAATTCTGTGGTTGAAAGGACAAACCTAGGAGCTGTTACGGCTGTGGGGGCGAGGGGCACATTCAGAGAAATAGCCCACAGCAAATAAAGAGACAGAATCTCCGAAGTCACCGCAAATTTCACGATATTTTCCACAATAAGTTTGTCGGACAATCCAATTTCACGAGTGCCATTAAGTATAGAAAGTGTTTGGTCAACGACCGCTTCGGATCTTTCTCGGCTGTAAAAATAGCTGAGACTTAGTGGCCTGATATGTTCGGCTGTAAAAATAGCTGAGGCTTAGTGGCCTGATATGTTCACCTTAAACGCGTTGTTAATCTGGTCGAGTAATGTATACAACGACCAAGCCCCAGTATTCGTTTGAAAATACTTAAATGCAATTCTTTCTAGATACGCACCCAGTTTATTCCCTTTAAGGGGTTCATTCCACTGGCATCCTGACGTCAACTGCGCCACTCCCAAAGCTTCTAGGATCAGGTAAGCCCATTGTTTAAAGTTTGCTCCTTGTCCCTTGTAAACTGAGTTTTTCCTAATTTTGTATGGTGAGATAAGCAAGCTTTGCACCATATGACATACCAATTTTGTGGGACACTCATGTTCCCATTCGGTGCTCCACCCGCTTGTGCCCGGTTCACGGGAGCACCTGTCGGTGATCATGAAATTTCCAGGTACACCTTGACCAATACCTTCGTCCCGACTTAGGTCTTCTAGGGTCATCCTACCACCAAACGGTCGTATTTTTTAGACCTTCCATAAATCTACTTGAGGAGTGCAAGTGACTTAATTATGCCGCTCGTGCTGTTTTTCCATTTTAAAAAGCTTTTATCAAACTTCCTCATGAATTCCATCATGCCTTTCATGGCCTCTTCCAAACGGTCATCATGTTTGCTAGCCATGATTGTTGTATAGTATGCCTGCGAACCAATCTTTTACTACGAGCGAAAAGAATTACCCTTCCGGTTAAGGGGACTTTCACTCACTGTTATCAATCTTAAAACAGTACAAAAATCGAACTTAAGAGACCCATCAAATTTGGGCTCATAACCATTTGTAAAACACTATGCAAATCCCACTGAAATAGCGATAATCCACGGAACGAAACACAACAGACAGAGAGAACCTGCTAATATCCACAATTCCTTATCTCCAAACAAACAAAACGTAACGAAAGCAATCCAAATCTCCAGGTTAACCGGTTAGTGCTTAATATGTCGATTTAGAATGTAGCAGTCTTGAGTCAGTATAGCGTGCAGCGAGGTCGTCGCGCGACAGGAAACAGAACCGACTACGCCTAGTGTTAATATTTTGTAAAAAGTAAAAGTAACATACTACGTAAAATTAAGAGTTGACACATAGAAAACGTTTAGGGAAACAATAAGGGCACATGATCGTTTCTAAACGGATAAAATTTGTACCTAAACGAACAACATACTGCTGGCACATTTAAATCTCGATGCACATCGAAAGCTCTCCCCATGGTTTCTAACCTATGCAATTACTGTGTCTGTAGATGCGTGCATCGGATGACGTGATGCCGTATACCGCGTGCTCGGCGGGCAGCGAAAATATACGAGAATGTCGAAGTGCCTTATCATAAACATCTTAACCGATTATACAATGCACACTCGAGCAGAGAAGATGGGGATTTTCAGTGTCGAAACGACAAGGATATTAGTCACGGGGAATAATTGGAACGCAACCTGTGTTATCGCTGCTATTGCGAAACTTAATTCATTTTTCGAGTCGAAAATACACACAAGCACCCTTTTGGCTTCAGAAAAGAGATCGTGGCGGACCCGTGTCCACCACATCGCTAGACTGGGAACTAAAAATAGCCGCATGCGGCTGTCCAGCAGTGCAGGCATACGCAGGGTTATCTGGTGTGGAATCGTTTCATTGGTAGAATATCCTACAACCAGAGGGATACGTCACTGTTTGCGGTGTGGTAAAATCAAGCATCAGATGCAAGGATGCCCGACCACCAAAAGGATGTTTCATGCTGAAAACTGTATCCAAGTATCCTTAAAAGAAGTAAATTAAATCTGCGTTCTCCCTCCAACGTTCACCAGTATGGAAGAACTGACGCAGGAAGTAAAACAGGCATTTGCTCTACAGGAAAACAAACAACCCTCAGCATAACACACGGACGATGATAGACGAGCAGTCATAGAACGCAGCAATGGACACGGGGAAATAACCAACGAGGAACACAGGACTAACCCATAAAAGGCAATGAGAAGGATGACAGCAAAACCGCAGAAAGTGTAGCAAGGGAACAGCAGATGGGAGCATAAATAAAAAGGGGGAACGATCCAAGTATCCAGGAAAAAGAAAACAGCGATAAGTAGGGTTTGTCAAAAAGGATCCAGGAAAAAGAAAACAACAGTAAGTTGCGGTTTGTCAATAGGTATAAATGTAAAAAAAGGATATAGAAAAAAGGAGAAACAAAACGGGTGGAGGAAATAGGTCTACTCACACAAGGTACATATAGTTATCAAGAAACTACCAAAGAAGGCTTCCACGACCGCAAGCCGGATCTACTCAGACAGAGCTGGAGCAAGAACCATAACAACGACTCGACGAGGGAAGCAAAAAATCCGACGGAAAACATGCCTCTTCAAATAAATCGAAACAAATTGAAAACACAGAGCTACAAGTGAGAAAAGCGCTGGCAAAAAATGGGTCAAAGCGTTATGTCGACAATTGACTCAGACCCAAGGTCCAATATCTTGGTTCACCTGGCATACGGAAATAGAAGCAGGACCAACGGTGGAACTTGCCCGATGCAATGATAGCGATAGGTTTGCAACGGGTCCAGACGCCAGCAACGGGCAACTGTCAAGCCTATGGAATCATTCAGGCACTAATTAATTATAACCTAACAATATGCCCTCATATTGTAAAAGAAGGATCAGCTAGTCTCAAGGAAGGTTACTTCGCCAGGGCAAAGATAGACTTTGCCATTAAATTTCCTGTCGGTAAACGACGTCAAACGCTTCGGAGTTTTGGCCGGGGACATAACAAAATGTCGGATCCGAAAAGGATTTTAAGGATTATTTGGAAGCCTATGGTAAGCGTTCTTCAGGGGGATAGGTACACATGTATGGGGGAGTAACGATACGTTGAGTAGTATCGGTACTCTCTTACAAATGGATAGTTTTGTGATAAGTGTTGACACGACAACGAAGCAACTAGGCGCGATACATTATTGCGCCGGAAACGCGGATTCATAAATATGCAACGTGCGGGGAATATCCAATAATTTTGGAAGCTACATTCACGAGCGGTAACGCTTAAGGAGACGGCAAAAGCGGATATCACCAAATTACCAATTGTGCTTCATTTCTAACAAGCACAATATCAGGCGTACGTGCATGGATGGCGACAGTTCTCCGAAGAGAACACTACTAGGAGGGAGACAGATGTCAACATGGAGGCTAGACCTCTGGGAACGAGTTTGACATGTATCACTAGACAAGGACATAGAGCGACACGACATTTAATGGATGAAACGAGTTTGGTAGACGACACAGATAAGGAGAAGGGGTATCTTTCAAGCGAGATGATGATCGTAGAGACGAGGCAGCCAGAACATAGCATACATCATGTCTTCCCCTGGCAAATGGATACACTTATGTTCCAAGGAACAGCGCGAGCACAAGACGAGCGACAGTTACCTGGAGACCTGAAAAAGACCAAAAAATACGTCTGCTGGAAGCAGATATCACGGGCAAGGAGACGCGGTTTGCAGTCGCAGAGGAATAGAATACCGAGGAAAATGTATTAGTGGAATGGTATAACCATCTCAGAGGGCCTATCCCTCCGGCTGCCTGTATTGGTGATATATTTTTCCGTGATAAACCACAGTCGTGCATGACTCCATATGAAACAATTTTGTAGACTTATCTGTTGCCGTATCACTTCTTGGTTGGGTGGTAAAATCTTCGCTGTAAACAGAATGAGTGGTAAAGCAATTGCGTTATATGAAACAATTTTGTAGACTTATCTGTTGCCGTATCACTTCTTGGTTGGGTGGTAAAATCTTCGCTGTTATCTGAAGATTTTGTCCAATGCAGAGCGCTCCTCAATGTTCGATTGCTAAAATGAAAAGTAAGGGGCAACAGCAACCCTGCGACCCGGAGCACCCTCATGCTGATACCACCATTTACTAAAAATTGTGGATGACTCCATTGAAATAATTGTAAATTCTGCCTCTTGTTTTAGGTTACTTCGCACAAGATAATTGCGTGAAATATGTACCTATTGATTCCCACTTCGTCGCTGTAATCAATCGTCTCTGGATGGCTTTCAGACGATAAGCTCAGTTTTTACCACTCAGGGTTTCCGCCCCGATCTTGTTTCCTAGATATCGTGTGGATTTGTGAGATGGTAGAACTGGGATACCAAACCAAGAGTCATTCGTTACTGTTGCGTTGAGAAAAATGTGTTGCATTTCTTGACCTGTACTCGTATGCCGGGTAAATCTCCAAAATTCTCCACAATCTTCAGTGCTCTTTCAACCTGATCTGCTCTTTTCAGAAATATTGTTGATTCATCAGGAAAGGCCGAAAAAAGGTGATCGTGTTTGTGCTCACCTCCTTGGATCGTTATTCCTTGAAGGATTTTGTCCAAATGCAGAGCGCTCCTCAATGGTTCGATTGCTAAAATGAAAAGTAAGGGGGCCAACAGACAACCCTGGCGAGCCCCGGAGCTGACCCTCATTGCGTGAGATACCACCATTTACTAAAAATTGTGAGAATGCTAATCTTCCATTGAATCCATAAATGTCGTCGAAAAACCAAATTTTCTGCACTTGCATTAGGTATTTTCTATCCACAGCGTCATACGCCTTCGCAAAATCCAGAAGTAAGATACTTTCACTTTGCTCCGCTGGCACACATCTATCCGACATTTGACGTTCTAAAATTGCCATCATCATCATGAGAGATCGGTCTATTCATCGCCCCGAACGAAGCCTTGTTGTGAGTTTCCGATCAGGCGGGCCAGGAATCTTTGCATTCTTGATGCTGGAATTTTCAAATAATCTTGTAACTTGTTTGTAGCAAGATTTAGGTCTATAGTCCATCGCGCTGTTGGAATCTTCCTCTCCGCAAAGGTATAATCAGTGCCTTGAAAAAGGAATCTGGAGGTTCCCCCCCTTTAATGAACACATTGAAAATGTCCGGTAAATCATCCATAATATCGTCGAGAAGTCTTTATACAAATCGTTGTTAAGACCTCTTGTCCTGCTGCTTTCCGTCGTTCCAGTCTTCGTACAGCCATGCGAATATCCGCCTCGTCTGTTGGGGCTAGTAACATCTGATTTTTAATATCATTCAATTGGTTTTGTACTGGTATTGGAATGAGACGTTGTAAAGCTTCTTCCAAGTCTTGTTCAGAAACTGTTAGGTGGGTTTTCCCCAAAGTTGGCTTCCAAGCATACGCAAATTTGTCGGCTATCAAAAGCGACCTGTGAGACTGGTCATTTCCGTCTAAAAGTATGTTGGACATCCGCATATTGCTCTCCCAAATAGACGTGGGACCGAACTGTCGCCGGTGAGCGGTGATATCGCCTCCCCGCTCGCTATTTACCTTCTCGTAGTAAATCATCTTGTTCAATGTCGATACAGTACTGCCTTGTTTCGACGTTATCAAACATCAAGGTACGCAGACGATGTACCATACGCCGCCGTCTGTTTTCCTGTCTCGTAGTGATCTTGGTCGCACCTGTCCATACGTTTAGTGTGATGATCCCATGACTGCGGGTCTCCTTGAAGCGGGGAGAGATATGTCGCTGCCATACTGCGATTTTTTTTCTTTTGTCGTAGTCCCCTTACTTCCTCGTACCGGCTATATATTTCGATATCTTATTTTCTTTTTGGGAGAAGAATGCAGTGAGATCTTGTAGGATCAAGACAACTTCCTCACGATCCGACGGTATACAGGGGTGCTCCACTTGCGTCCATAAGACCCAACCAAATTGCGTTTCCGAAATATAGAAATGTTAGCTCTACTTGCTGAATTTCCTCTCCAAAACGTAAAAGGAATTTCCACAAATCATACTTCGTCTTACTCAAACATAAAACGGTCAAAATTTTATGGGGGAATGCGAGATTGGAAGATTGGTTGTGAAGATCATATAATTTTCGGTGGAGATTTTAATTGTGTAGAGGACCCGGTCCTCGACGAAACGGCTCCACGAAACTCTACGAGACGGAATGTGATAACCTTACCCTTTTGCTAAAGGTAGGAAATTTACGAGATTCGCAATTGGTATACAAAGTATGGGAATAGATATTAACTATTTCCATGATCTAAAGCAGAAACCCATACTTCTCGTCGTCCATAAATGTTTGTTCCGCGGCCGAATCTTCTTAATATACTGCGGGAAAAATAATACTCCTACTCCTGCTGTGCGATTTGGTGCTATACTCGAATACGCTAGTCTTGTTGCTTCGGATGTATACCTGAGGGCCCGTTCCCACATAGTCGTTAGGGTTGTAGCTTCTTCTACTAATGTGACATGAGTTTCTTGAACCAGTATAAACTTCATTATGGCTATGGGACTTAATCCAGGCTCGCATCCACTCGTATCTTCTTTCTTTGAGAAATCCGCACACATTTTCAGGGAAATCAATAATAAGTCCACTATATATAAAAATATCGCATGGAGGCAGTATTACAGTTGAAAGTGACGGAATCAACGGCGCCCTATTTAAATTTGTACTTTACTTTTTTGCGTTGCGAATTGAATCTTTTTTTCCTTATTGTTACTGGTTTTCAGCAGTTCGTAGAGTGTTATCGGAATTCCATTTCATTATGTCTATCCGTACCTTACGTGCATAGATGTCAATACTGCTGCGCAGCTCTGTCTCCAAAATTATATCCGAAGTACGGGCATTCTGCTGTGCGATGCCCTTAGTATATAATCGCCAGGTTCTCTGGCTGCTCTGTCGGTTAAAGTGTTGGAATGTACCAATTTGGTGAAGTATGCAAACGATGAAATTCCGGCTTTTTACGATAATTACGACAAGACATCATTACATAACATTTAGGTTACAAAGAAGTCAGAACTGATTTATTTTAGTAACTTTTTATAATAATACACTTTTCCTTTTTACAGTCACGATACACTAAGATTGAGGCTTTTACGCTAAAGACCTTTGACTTGGCTGACACCAAGTCATCGACCCCGAATAGCACCGTTTAACAGCTCTAACCGGCTGTAGACGGCAAGCACGCATTGGACCCCTTAAAAGTTCTAACCGACCTAAGACACGTCATCGCTCGTAGGAGCGACAAGTACGCTGAGCTATTTCCTATAGGTTATGAGCCCAAGGTTTACGGGCCTTAACTAAGTGTTTCAAAGATATTTTCTTAATTTTTCTAATTTCTCGCACTTTCGCATTTTTTGTGGATAAGTGGAGTGGTTACGACTACGTCTGTGGTTAATTGATTTCGTTCTCACTGTGACCAAGTTGTTTGGTTTTCTCGTGACGGAAAGTTTACGTTTTTGTTTCGATTGGCTGAATAATTTTTTCGCCTTTTTTCTAAAAAAATTTCTCGTCGATTATGGAGGAAGAAAAGGATGAAAAGCCAAGTGCAGAGATGGAGTTGGTATTAGAATATCTAAAGCGGGTAGACAGGCGTCTTGAGGCCGTAGAGGAGGCCAGATCAACTGAATCGACCCCGAGCACGTCTCCGGGCTCAAACAAAATTTTGGAGTATGCTAGCGTTTTCGTGACACATTAAAAACCCATGGCCCTTTTGGGATGAAGATGACGCTCAACGATCTGAGCGCTGAAGATGCTGCTGCACGCGAAGCTATGCGTGGTGGTGCCAGAGATGGAGCACCAGGACAGCGTCCGGGAATGGGCCCACAGGGCATGGCGGCAGGTATTGCCCCCCCAGGTAAATATGTTTGGACATCCAGCCGGGATGATGGGGGGCGCGAAGATACCTAAATTGACGATCCAAAATTTCTCGGGCGTGGAAATTTACCCCGGGCTTGGCTCAGGTTTCAGGAAGTGGGCCTACCTGCTTATTGAAGCCGTGAAAATAGCGGAACTTTCGTCCGGTTTTGCTTGGAATGAACGGTTAAAGGTCAACAAGCTTGGCGAACATTTGGAGGGGGTGGCGTTGAGCTGCTTTCAGGCTAACATTGGCACCTGGTGGCAGGTCAATCCAACACCATATTTCATTTTGGAGCAGTTGTTGACGGCGTTTAAAGTATATATAACGCATCATCAAGCTGACACTCTCTTTGCGGCCGAGAAAGACCCAAAAAGGTCGTGGACGTAACAGTTTTTGTATCTCGTGACTCTGGCAAGAAATCAAGTCAAGTGAACGGTTAATTGTGGAAAATATCGATAAATATGCTGCACCAAGGCTTAAGCTTGCTCTGCTGGTGAGGTACAACCCACAGAGACAAGACTACATACAGCATGCGCAGGAACTTGTGGCGTGGGTGCAGGAAATTGACGACGACACGCAAAAGTTCAAGAAGTCTGGAAGAATCGTCGTGAATGCAGTAAACGAAAATGGCCATAAGAGGGTCTGCTACAGTTGTGGGAGCGTTGGACACATACGGAAACTGCCCGAAGCAGGGACCCGGCGACATTTCAAGGGAAACGACCGTAAAGGAAATGGTGGATATCGGATGTCCGAACATCGTTTTGCGCTCGCTACAGGCGAAGTGAATCGTAGTGTAAGTGGAAATTTCGGCAGCACGCTCGACACTGGCGCAATCTGTGGATTGTCGACAGTGGTGCTAGCAGGCACCTAATTTAAGACGAAAGATTGTTGGAAGACTTAAAAATTTGCACTGATGCAGATGCGTTGACGCTCCCTGACGGTGGAAGACTGCAGGTGACAAAAGTGGGCAAGGTCACCTTGAAAGGGCAAACGCGCATACCAGCACTACGATTACACTCTCAGAAGTATTCGCTCCAAGGTTGGCCAAGAACCTCATTTCTCTTGGCTGTTTACGAAAGAAAGGTTTTATACTAAGGGATAATGGAAAATCAATGGAATTGGTCTTTAAAAACAAAGTTTTGTTTCCTATTCAAGTGTGTGGATCTGTGTTTGTAGCGAGGTTGTATGCCTACAAAGAGGCAAATCTGTCGCAAAGTTTTTCCAGCATGGTGATGAACGTGGTATCGAATGAGGCAGCAGACGACGCACAAGAAGGGATGATGCACCATTTTTACGCCCGTCTTGGACACCCGGCGTACGACGCGGTGAAAAAACGTGCTAAGAATCCAAGGTCGGGTATCAGGATTACAGATCATGCTCGACCGAATTGTCTAACCTGTGCTGAAGGGAAAGGACAAAGATCACGGCAACCGAAAAAAGATTCGGGAAAAATTCACCAATTGAAAGGGTTGGCGGGGTGATAGCAGTGACCTGAAAGGTCCCATCACCCCACGAGACCGACGTGGCAACCGGTTTTTAGTTGTTTTCGTCGATCATTACTCCAACTTATGTACGGGTTTTTGCCGCACGATCTTTTGACCGTGCAGCAAAGATGTTTGATCATTTTCTGTGTTGGTTCGAGAAAGAGTTTGATTGTCGGATCCACGTCTTACGCACCGACGGTGGTGGAGAGTTTCCAACAGTGGATTTATTCTGCAAACGCACGGGGGTACGCCAGCGAATCACTGAAGCAGGATCCCCGGCATCAAATTGCAAGGCAGAACGCACGAACCGAATCATATTTAATATGGTTCGGTGTATGATTTTTGGATCAGGGGTGCCCCTGATGTTTTGGACGGAAGCGGCTGAGTATGCGACTTATATACTCAACCGCAGCCCCACTCGATTGAACCCGGGAGGGGCACCTCCAATTCAAATGCTGACAGGTAAACCGACTACTGTGAGTGACATTGTGGTTTTCGGGTCTCCGTGATGGTATGGAGAGACCCGGGAAAAAAATCCCTGGCTAAACATGCCGAGCGAGCATTAATCCTCGGTAAAATCGAAGAAACCAAAGGTTTTAAAGTTTTATTGCTAAAAGACCGGGTGGCCACCACCACCCGACATGTTACCTAGATTGAGACCCTAAGTGAAGAAGTGAACAAGAAGGTGGCGAGGTTACTACGGGTGAAGAAGATGAATTTCCTGCAGCATCTGATTTCCGTGAAGAAGGCGTCGAAGAAGCAGGAGATCAGACCGGCCAAGTGGTTCACGAAGACCCTGGAACGCGCGAAAGAAGCCAACAAAAAATCGGCAAGCAAATTCCCCCGAGAAAGTCGGGTAGAGTAAGGAAGAAGTCCCCAAGACCGCAGCTATGACTAAGGAAAAGAACAATGGAGTTGGTGAAGGGTCTGAACGATTGGAAACAAATGGAGAAGCACCAAGTGACGCAAATGGGAGTAGAAATTTATTGGTGACTTTCGCTGTTGTGGATACGTCGACAACAACTGATGAAACGATGACGAAGGTTGCAGACCCCACGAATTATTTCGAGGCCCACGGTGGACCACAGTCAAAGAACTGGACGGTCGCTAAACAGGACGAGCTGAAATCACTGGAAGAGCTCGGGACCTGGAAAATCATCAGACG
The DNA here is from genome assembly GCA_001887855.2 of Sclerospora graminicola. Classification (NCBI taxonomy): domain Eukaryota; phylum Oomycota; class Peronosporomycetes; order Peronosporales; family Peronosporaceae; genus Sclerospora; species Sclerospora graminicola. The sequence goes on along the minus strand of MIQA02005401.1, from coordinate 18,226 downwards.
AACCCAGAAAAGAAGCATCTGCCAACGAAATGGGTCTACAAGACCAACTGAAGGCAGACGGCAAGGTCGAACGGTACAAAGCACGGTTGGTTGCCCGCGGAGACAAACAAGTTTTCGGTGAAGACTATTTCATAACATTTTCGACAGTTATACAATGTGAAAATTATTTTAATTTTGGCGACAATCTGGGGGGTACCGGCGCGGCACGGCGATGTGCCTAGCGCGTACCCAAAGGCTCCGACCGAAGGAGAATGTGAGATACATCTCCAGAAACCGAAAGGTATGCAAATTTCGGGTAAAAAATTCGAGGAACTAGGAGTGGAGAACGTGAAAGAATTGGTTTTGAAGCTGGAGAGAAATTTGTATGGCCTAAAACAAGCCGGTCGACTATGGTACGAATTGCTACGGAAAACGCTGGTTGAATTGGACTTTAAGCAATGTTTAACCGACACCTGTATTTTTGTGCGGTCAACTGAACAAGGAACCATTTTGGTGGGTGTCTACGTCGATGACTTGCTGGTCACCGCGACGCACCAGAGCCTAGTGGATACATTTTTCACGAAAATGGATGTTATGGAACTTAAGGATCTCGGAAATGTCGAGAAATTCTTGGGCATGCGGATCGAAGGAGGTCCTGAGATGGAATATTATATCGATCAGCAAATCATGATTGAAGAAATGTTGGAGAGGCATGGTCTGCAAGACGCAAACGCTGTGAAAACTCCGGTTCTGGAAGAGGACCGGAACACATGAAGATGAAGTTACCGATGAAGTTTGATGGGAAAATCCCAACCATTAAAGATTTTCAGCCGCTCGTTGGAAGCCTTTTGTGGATATCACGGTGCACGCGCGCCCCGATATTGCTTTCGCAGTTCATCGGGCAACGCGGCACACACATGCAGCAAGCCTCATGGACTACCAAATGGCTAAGCGTATTGCACGCTATTTGAACCAAGTCACTAAAATTGATGTTGAAGAATGATGATGGCGAGCCGTCGCCAATACGCATCGTCAGTTACAGCGATGCAGATTTTTCTGCCGATAAAGAAGATCGGAAAGCATAAGTGCGAATGTGGGTTTTGTGATTGGGATGATTGCAGGGTGGAATTGCAAGAACCAAGGTGCTGTTGCTTTGTCTACTTTCGAAGCGGAATTTGTGGCCGCTGCAGCTGGAGGCAGACAAGCACTTGGAATGAAAGAAATGTTTGACGAAATTGGTATGCATTCAAGGATTCCGATCGTGCTCAAGATCGACAATTTAGCAGGCATTAAACAATTACAGAACGAAGATAGTGCTTCCATTTCGAAGCACTTCGACTCGAATATAAAGGATTACACCAAGAAGGGTAAAATGCGACCCAAACATGTGGCGACCGGAGATATGGTGGCAGATTTACTGACGAAGACACTAAGTGCGCCAAGGATTGCGGAGTTACGAGATCAAATTGGGCCCAAATGATGATGTTAGTGGATGCTATGGGTCATTACGCTATTATGGATAAACGTTTGATGAAGACCCGATATATGTGTATGCATGAAGAGGTGTCGCGGTATTTCTCGGAAGGAGTGTTGGAATTGTGTACCCATTTGGTGAAATATGCAAAAGATGAAATTCCGGCTTTTTTACGATACTTACGACAGGACACCATTACATAACATTTAGGTTACAAAGAAATCAGAACTGATTTATTTTAGTAACTTTTTATAATAATACTCTTTTCCTTTTTACACTAAAGAGACAGTCACGATACACTAAGGTTGAGGCTTTTACGCGAATGACCTCTGACTTGGCTGACACCAAGTCATCGACCCCGAATAGCACCGTTTAACAGCTCTAACCGGTTGTAGACGGCAAGCACGCATTGGACCACTTAATAGTTCTAACTGACCTAAGACACGTCATCGCTCGTAGGAGCAACAAGTACGCTGAACTATTTCCTACATAACGTTACTCACCTGATGCGATGTCTCATGTCCTCTCGACACTGCAGACGTCATGATATGTTATTGATACCAGCTAGCAATGTCTGCCTTATTGAAATTTTCCATGCGTTCCATGTAAGCCGGATTGGATCTCATCGCTAGAAGGTGGCGGTTCATCTTATCTACGATGGTGTCATCTAACGCTGCGTCTTTCCCGACCACTGCTACAATTGTCGTTCCATAAACTTACTAATATTTTAATTACCTGTTGACGCCGCGGTGGGGCGCACATTCTGGTGAACGCGTTGTGACCATAGTCCGCTTGTCGTAATTTTGACCACTCCTGCGCACTTTCATTACCTTGTCCTTTTCTTCTTGGAGAAGCAAACTAACCCTCTCCCCCAGTCTTCGAACTCCCTTTGTGGAATGGTTGCTACTTCCGGTATGTTGGATACTGTTGGTATCACTCTCCTTTCTAACAATGAACTTATTTCTATCCTTTTGGCGATTCAAACCCAGTACGTAAAGGAGGCAGCGTGTTGGTTGATTGAACCGAGGAACAAATATACGCTGGCACGGCGTATATACAGTCATTTTTTACAACAATCCAGACAACGGTCATACCTCTCACCACTGAAAGGAAAAATAAACGGAAATACGCTCAGACAAGATAAGGAGATTGAACTAATTCTGAGAAAGCTTTCTAGATATTTAGGTTCAGCAGGTGACGAGACACAACAAGTCAACACGTACGTTAAAACATGTTCACCGCAAGTACTAACAACTCTACAGCAAGCAGAAATGTTCCCGACCACTGCTGTACGTGACGGAGAAAAGGTGGAGATTACGGTACGATTAGACGATTTCAAATGGCACGAAACAATATCCGAAGAAATCAGGGCTTTCTTGGGGACGTATCAGTGGTGAAATAACCCATCGATTATCGAACAGAGTATGGCGCAAGCACCTCTTCGGAAATACGACAAGATCGCAAGGGTATCAATTCAATAATTACAAACTCGACGAACAGGCCTCCATCAATACAGCTGGAGGGCGAAAATGGTCGACGGTATTGGTCATACAAGAGCAAAAGTTCACTGGTGGATAGCGGCAATTATAGAGCGCTAACCACGAGTGTCAGCGGAGCAAATAATCGACCTTTAAAGCTCATGACAAGATCAGGAGCGTTGAGACATGTACATTGGAATCGTTGCGCGGACGGCACGATCATTGAAAGGGATGTCGTTAATGGAAGCACGTGGAGGTGTCATCAACAACCGGACGGTTTTCTTACGGCGATTGATCAAATTACCTGACACGGAACGTTTGAAGCTGACCGAGGGTATAACTTAGCCAAGGTCACTTTCATGGTAAATCCTATGATACATGGGTATCCATGGAGAAATAGAGAACATATGGGATCGCGTTCAATGTAACAGTGGACTCCAAAGCCTACCGGGACATGTATTATAATTATGTTTCAAGGTCACTCAGAGTGATTTCGGAAAGATGGCGAAAGAAAAACGAACGGGACGGTTGGTGTCAAGCAGCACAGGATCACACAACACAAGAACGTTGGAAACATGACAAGCTGCTCACAGACTATCAGACGTGGGTGCTATATAGAGCGGCGACGTACCAGCTCAATGTGTTTTATCCAGGGTACGAAGTCGAACGTACTTGTCGACTCGGAAAAGAGTGTACGGCAACGGGGAAAGGGGTCACACATATCGGGTGGGGGTGCAAACAAGCCCAGACCTTTTGGGCTCGGCTAATGAGTAGTTGGCAAGACAATACGGCAGCAGACGAAACGCTGCAACTCTATCGGAAGAACATTGCACAGCGATATTCTCCGACGGTTTCAGCTAGATTTCGCCAACGGGTAATAAACAAATGTGCAGCACAAGCGATGGAATGTCTGGATCAGGCGCCAAGACTCTTGTAGACGATTTGTTCGATATGAACAGTGGAAAGGAAAAATTAATTATAATTGATTGCCCCTTGAAAAATGTAACAATTAATAATTGCAATTAGTAAAACGATGCAATTTACGATTGCAATTACTGCTTCATGACCAAACAAATATTGGAATTGGACCAATGATTGCCCAATTATTGAAAGTGCTTCTCAAAGCCGACCCAACCACGGGCTCCTAAAGAAATCAAAAATTGGAAGCTTAAGTTCTTGACGTAAGGTTCGGTACTCATAAGTCCGCCTCCGACCGTACCGTACCCTCATACCATAAGACATCTCTCAAAGATTTCTGCAGTCAGTGGGGGCAGATCATAGGTTAGGTAAAGGGATCATTCTGTTCAAATTTAACCGCAAAGCAACCGAAAGTACGAACGCGCTAGAACAAATGAAAGTAAAAGTAAAACTAAAATATATTATCATGCATTATTACCCATGGTTCCTATGCGATCGTGCGCCGCCAAAGTAGTTTCACAACTGCCCGCATTAGCGTGTTTGTTACAAATGTACCTATTTATAAAGTGTAATAGAAATGCTAAAATTAGAAACACAACTCACACTTCAGTCGACAACTTCAACTTCCAACACTCCTTCTCGGTGCGCGTCCGTCACTTACGGAACCAACCCAACCATGTTTCGTAGCTCCAGTAGATTCGCTGCGCTTAATCCCTTCGTTAATATATCCGCTTGCATTTTTCTCGTCTCGACATAACTTGGTTTGATAATGCCCTCTTTCATATGACACTTCACAAACTTCAAACGTATGTCGATGTGCTTCGCTCGTGCGCTGCTTTCCTCGTGTTGCAATTGTTTAATTGCCGCCTGATTGTCCATGGGCAATTCCACGGGCACCTTTACCTTTACTCCCATTTCTTTGAGCAGCTCCTTAATTCCTAAGACGTCTTGAATCACCATTGAACTTGCAGTGAATTCGGCTTTCATGGTCGATAACGAAATTCCACCCTGCTTTTTACACATCCAAGCGATTATTACTCCATTCAATCTTAGCAGTCCACCCGTAACAGATTCCCTATCGATCTTGTCTCCTGCGTTGTCAGCATCGCTGTAGCACCTTAGTGAAAACAAATCTTTTTCAGCCGCAGTGTATTTTACCATAGTGAGTTTCAAACCAGCTGTTCCATTAAGGTATTTCACCACTCTCTTCGCTTCCAGTGGTGCACAGTAGGCGCGTGGGTGGCACGGGTCATGCGATGCACCGCAAACATGATGTCCGGCCTGGTGCATCGTGCGATCCACAATAAACTCCCAGCTTGGGACTCAAAGTCCGCAATGGTCGGTTCGGGTCCCGACTTTAGCAATGGTGTCTGGTCTTCGTGTTCTACACCTTCGGTTTCATCAGTCGGTGCACGAACAGAGCTACAGTCTTCCAGGCCCATCTTGGCGATCACTTCATCAATATTTTGTCTCTGATCCAGTTTGCATCCAACCGAGTCACAATCCACCCTTATACCGAGAAACTTCGAGACCGGTCCTAAATATTTTTAATTGTAATTCACTTAGTTCGTCAAAAACGCTTCCACTCAAGAGTTATCCGTTGCCGTGATTAGCAGATTGTCTACGTATACTCCCACCAAAGTAATTCCTTCATCATCTCGTTTCACGTACAGGCACGAATCCGTTAGGCACTGCGCGTATCCATACTTCGTTATGGATTCATGCAGTAATTTGTTCCAGAGCCGTCCCGTCTGCTTCAACCCGTAAAGACTCTTCTCCAATTTGAGCAGGAGCTCCTTCTGTTTCTTGGCTTCCTATTTATCTAGAATTTCTTGCGAAATTTCCATTCCCAGTGGTATTTCGAGATATATGCTCATATCCTTTTCCGTAGACGCTTTCACATAGGCGTTCGGCACGTCGCCGTGCCTAGCGGTTACTTCCCAAATTATCGACATCGCCAGAATTATTCTGCTTGTCGTTATGTCCATTACTGCAGAGAAGGTTTCGTATAGTTCGCTCCGTATACCTGTTCGTCCCCACACGCAACCAACCGGGCTTTATAACGTTCAATGCTTCCATCGTGATTCCATTTTGTTTTAAACACCCATTTTGAGTGCAGTGGTTTCACACCAGGCTCCCTTCTAACGATTTTCCATGTCTCGTTTTCTCAAGTGCCTGTATCTCTTCTGCCATCGCTTTTATCCAATGTTTCGCTTCCTTGCAGTCTTGTAGCCCTTTGGATCCTTGCAAAAAACCAGGTTGACTTGATCTTGTGAACTTTTTCTTGTCACCATCCTTCCGCCTCATTCCGCAGCATTTTGTTCTTCTACGCCTTCTTCGATTCTTGCTTCCTTCCCGTTTTCTTCGCAATCATTCGCCTCATTAGTTGTCTCTTGTTGCATTCCTTGTGTCCTCCTGAATTGCTCGTTTTGGATCGGATTCAGCGTTTCGATGTTCCTTACGTGCTGTGTCACGATCACGAGTCTTTCCTTCGGAACATACACGCGGTAACCTTTGGTTTCGTCGGATTTTCCAATTATTATCCCTGCTTTTGCCCTTGGTTGCAGCGAATTCTTCCTTGGATCGCGAAAAAGCGTGCACGGGCTTCCGAAGGCAACGTTATCTCCAACATTCTGCGATATGCCCGTCAACACTTCCATGGGCGACGCCATTTTTGTGTTTGACCTCGTAGGGCTGCGATTTAGAATGTACGCCGAGTGCTCCACCGCGTCTCCCCAAAAATTCAGGGGTAGACCGCATGCAAATATCATGCATCTCGCTATATTTAAGACTGTCCTGTGCATTCTCTCGGCCTTTCCATTAGACGCGTGATTCCCCGCCTCACTGACTTGACGTTTCACACCGGTTTTCTTACAGAACTGGTCGACGCTCCTGTACTCTGCACCGCCGTCCGTTCGAAGCAGGTGTATTCGACAACCAAACCTTTTTTCGAAATACACCAAGAAGTGCTCGAACATTTTCGCCGCTTGGCCTTTGGTTTTAGCGACGAACACGCGACAGTAATTGGATTTATGGTCCGCGAAATTGACCAAGTATCTATTTCCGCGCCGATCCTTTGGCGTCATTGGCCCCTTCAATTCGCTGCATATTACTCCGCCTATTCGATCGATAGGCGAGTTTTGTCCACTGTCTCGTTTTTGCTGCGCATTCCTTGATTGTTAACCTTCAGCACAGGTGAAACAACTGCGCCTCACATTGTCAGTGAGTTTAATCCTGAATTAGGGTCCCTTGCCACTTTTTCTATCGTGCCGAAGTTTAGGTGTCCGAGACGGGTGTGAAAGTGCATCAAGGACCCTTCTTGCACCTAATTTAATGGCTCTTCCACCGCCGAGAGAATTACGTCATGAACTTTATTTTCTCGCCTCTTGAACTGTCAACCACCAGTACGTCGTGTCTGCGCTCCACGTCGAAGACAATTTCTCCACTCTTCTTCTCTATCAGAGACCTGTTGTTTCCATTATAACTTAGTATAAAACCCTTTTCTTCCAGTTTTCCATACGAAATGATATTTTTTGCCAGGTTCTCAGCGTAATACACGTCGGTGAGTCGCACTTGCTGTGCCACTCCATTCGCTTTCACGTTTAAGACCACTGATCCCTTCAGCGACAACCACAAAATCTTTTGGTACGGTAGTACGCATTCCAGATTACTTTCTTTCACGCTTTCGAGCGCGCCTTTATCTCGAATCAGGTGCCGACTGGCTCCGATGTCGAGAATCCATTCCGAGTCCACTTCTTTTGCCTGATCTCGAACACACAGCGTGAACTTTATCCCTCGCTCCTTGCCTTCTTTTACCTTGTTTCCCGACCTGCCGTTTCGCGCAATATGTCCGGGCTTTTCACACTTAAAGCATTCTTGATCTCCCTGTGCTGCACTTGGTTTACCACGTCACGACTCGTCGCCTTGCTATTGGTATCTTGCTCCAGCCACTGTGTAAATTACACGAGTTCTTCCGCATGTTTCAGGTGGTCCATCCGCAAAGGGTTGTACCTGGCCGACATAGTTCAGGCGCGGAATATTTCAGCACACTTTCCAAGATTAATTCTTCCTTGCACCCTGACGCCTCGCGTACTGCGACCAGGTAGAGTAAGTGTTCGGACCACGTCCGTCTAGGGTTCTTCTTGGCGGTAAGTAACTTCATTCCTTGCGCCGTAGATATGCTAGTCTTAAATGCCTCAAGCATTTGATCCAAAATATACCACAGGGACGGGTCAATATCCCACCACGTCCCGACTTGTTTATGGAAATATTTTTCGGCGGTTCCGCCCAAGTATGTCCTAAGACATCTACTTTCACACCCTCGTTCCAGGGGAAGCCGCTGACACTCTCTGCCATGGCTATCTGCCGCATAAACCGCAAACCCCATTCTTTAAAATTCGATCCAAGCCCCTTGTACACTTCAACTCCTGTAAATTCCTTGATCTGCAGCTTTATTTCCCGCGCAGTGGGAATTTGCCTTGGTGGTGTGAAATTTCCGTTATTCATATTCCAGCCTTGCTGGTTGACCTGGGGCCATTCAGTCGGGCTGTGGTATTCCGCCACCATCCACACCTCCATCCAAAGACTCCAAACGCATACGTCTTCTCTCACCATTTCGAAAGAAACTATCCATCCCTTGTGGATTTGCGTCGACCTTCGGCGACTCCAACTTGTTCAGTCTTTCGTTCATCTTCGTCATGAGTTTTACCAAATTCTTCATCTCTTCTTGTGCTTGATGGTGTTCATCACGAATATCTGCATCTTGCTTCTCTTTATCGCTGACCGAAACTCGGTCCCGGGATTCCAAGTCGACATTTCCGGTAGTCGCTTGCCTTCCTGAGACGTCATCCGTTCCTTCTTTCTGCGGCATTGGGCTCATAACCTGTTCAACTTTAACCGCAAAGCAACCGAAGGTACGAACGCGCTAGAACAGATGAAAGTAAAAGCAAAACTAAAATATATTATCATGCATTATTACCCATGGTTCCTATGCGATCGTGCGCCGCCAAATTAGTTTCACAACTGCCCGCATTAGCGTGTTTGTTACAAATGTACCTATTTCTAAAGTGTAATAGAAATGCTAAAATTAGAAACACAACTCACACTTCAGTCGACAACTTCAACTTCCAACACATTCTGTGGTGAGGCACCGTTTCAGTTAGAACAAACAATACAAAAGATCTAAAAAATCTAACTCCTACAACGAGGTCTCGAAGTAGTCCTCGATTCGTGTATCAGGCGCCTGCTGTTCATTTTCTTCTTCATCATCCTCGCCACCTGCGTTCATCGCCTTAGCGACTGTCACGGCGTTCCACAAGTGACGATTGAACTTCAGGAAAAGAAGTGCTTCAAACATAACTGGAGAAAAACGATTGCGGACATATGTCAAGATATTCTTAGCATGACAGAAGAGTCTCTCGACCGCAGCGGAAGATGAGGGTATGAAGCGCAGATCAATGAAGTCCACATCGGCTGAAGATTGGTTCATACGGTTCCTTGCTTCAATTCTATCAACAGAAGTCATTTTTCTTCTTCTTCTTGGGTCGCAAATCAGCAGAAAAAAACAATTAAAATTTTTAATCCATAACAGTTAATAATTTATAAGGTTTTGCAATCAGTCATTGCAATTGGCATTTGTGATCCAATCAATGATTGCATTTGGCTTATCAATCAGTGACCTCAGTTAATTGCAATCACGGCAAACTTTGGATATGGCGATTAAGGAACTTAGCAGTGTTTCAAAAAACCAAGTGTGGAGTACGTCGAACTGGTGTGGAAGAGAACAATGTCGCAAATTCAAGTGGTTGCAGAGTACGAGAGACGAAACGCTGAGCGGAGAATTCAAGCTATTCAACTCCAGATCTGCCTGGAATGCTTTCTAGACAACCTTGGCCCGACCACAAATACTCAGAAATTTACCAGGATGTCGGACGGCAAGGAAGATAGATCTTCTACAGGCGGTACAAAATTTTATAGTAGACTACAAATCGTTGTAAATCGTAGTCTACCTATTTATATTAAGACTAAATAGACTACGATTTACAACGATTTGTAAACACTCCCTGGTTCATGTACCGGTAGAATATTTAAGCATTCCCATCATGGGAGCACTTGCAATTTCTCTGTCACAAGACATTTCGCAATGTCGTTTAGCCGATGGCTGTTTAAGGCGGTAGCGGTATCTCCTCTTTTATTGATGCACTCGTTTGCGAATAATTGGTGCGCAAATGAACTTTATACTGGAAGCCACTGCACAGGAACGCCCAATGTGCTGACATTGCTTCAGTCAGCGAGTTGTGACGACGAAGTCTGTACAGCATACGATCTGGGGGGCTATACGCTTTTTTTGTCGCTATCGAAAAACGTCTCGGACCGTTTTCAATACACGGACAAGCGATTCGAGGGAGTCAACTATATCATGATGGAAGAGTACGAGGGGGCGGGATGCCAGAAATTGGTCCAAACGACAGTGTATCCGGCTATAGGCTCCTGCAAGATATCTTCTGCATTGGCTAATACATCTGACATTGTCTTTTTTTCTGACAACGGCACTGCTGGGGTTTATCTATACAATGATGGCAACTGTATGAGTGAGCCGATACTAGGATTCGAGCTCACTCAAGACGAGATATCGAATAGCGACTGCATGGAAGGACGCTACAGATTCTACACGGGGTTAGTATCGATAAACTCGGACCCTGGGGGCTCGGCATATCCCGCTGATAGCTCCCAGCTAGAGGGAACCAGTAGCGAGACTGAGAATCTCCATTGGGCTGCCATTATCGCGATTGTGGCTGGAGTAGTGGCATGCGTCGCTTGTCTGGCTTATGCTTCGTTTCGATACGTTCGACGCCGTTACGCTGACCAAATTTCGAAGGAAACAGAAGTTGCAGCTCTTGCGTCAAGTTACGCTGGCTTCCCGACACCAGAAAGTGCTCTAAGTGCCATTAAGCTGGGCTCTGAAGCCTCGTCGTCGCAGATCGGTGCAGATGTCGATGCGAAATTGTATACTCGGAGCGGGAAAAGTAGTTTGTGGGATGACGAGACTATCATTACTGCTCGTGTGCCTCGTGAGAAAGTGATTGTGCAGGACCTTCTTAGTCGAGGCGGGTATGGTGAAGTCTATTCGGGCCAATTTAATGGTGAACTAGTAGCTGTGAAAATGCTGCTCCCGGAAATGCGCAAGAGCATGAGTCACTTGAATGCCTTCTTGGCCGAGGTGAAATTGATGGCAACCTTGAATCACGAACGCATTGTCCAATTTGTTGGCGTTGCATGGGATTCCTTAACTGACCTTTGTGTGCTGTCCGAGTTCATGGAAGGTGGTGACCTTCGGACGCTATTAAAGACTTATGAAGAGCAAAACATTCCGCTTGGCTTTGACGACAAGAAAGTTACCATTGCTCTACATGTTGCTCATGCTCTGACCTATCTCCACTCGTTGTTCCCTCCCGTTCTTCATCGTGATCTCAAGTCAAAAAACATTCTACTCACAGCGCAATTAGATGCCAAACTCACGGATTTTGGCGTCTCTCGAGAACGGTCAGACTTTACGATGACGGGAGGCGTGGGGTCTTCACGATGGATGGCACCAGAAGTGATGATGGGTGAACGGTATGACGACAAGGCCGATATGTTTTCCTTTGGTATAGTCTTGTCCGAGTTAGACCAACATTTGCTTCCGTATTCGAATCTGAAAGAGATTAGTGACTCGGGGCGAGCGATGCCGGACTTGGCAATTCTACAATTGGTGGCCTCTGGCAAACTTCGCATCCAATTTTCCTCGGCAGTTCCCGAAGCTATTAGCGAATTAGGCTATTCCTGTGTAGCCATCAACCCCAAGGACCGACCCACAGCTGCCGACGCGCTGTACAAACTTCACACCGCTTTAGCTCAGCAATAGAAGGAGAGCAAACAAGCTCAATCAGTTTAGAGAGGTACAGTACTATTTTTTGGCCTGCATAACTTGATACATGTACGATCACATTTTTTTGAAATTTTCAAAACTAATAAGTAACAACATGAATGGCGGCTTCTACACCATCCCATGCTGCTTCCTCTTCTACTCCTTTTCCTGCTTCTCCCAGTAAAGGGGTGCAAGCTTTTGAGTCCAACGGAAAGCTCCAGAGCTCTGCGTCCGTCTCGACTTCCAATGCTCCGCCGTCTCGTTTTGGTCACGTCGCACGAAATGCGCCAAGTGTTGCAACAACTCGGTGGTCTGCTTTTCGCGCTAAGACAGTGCGGAAGCCGTCGAAATCTCAGCAAAAACCGCTTAATGTGCGGTACCGACCAGTGGAGGTGCTAGACGAGGACGAGAAAGAGAGCGATGACGAGTGGCAGGGTCTCGAGACGGCTTCCACCCCCTTGGTTCGTTCTCTCTTAGAACGTGAGCGCATGACGTCGATTTTACAAAGTTCCTGGTTCTTTCTGCTCCTTTTAAGTACCTTGACGGCAATTACAGCCTGGAGCGTGGATGCAGGAGTGCTAGTGGTGACAACACTTCATCATCACGTCGTGGAACTGAGCGGAGGTTGGATCTCGGGCTATCTTCTGAATCTCCTCGTCCGGGTCGTCATCTTGTTGCTAGGTGTAGCCTGCACGGTCATGATCTGTCCGGAAGCAGCTGGTTCAGGGATTCCGGAAATGAGGAGCATCTTAGGAGACTTTCCCTTCCCAAACTATCTCACTGGTCGTGCATTAATCGCCAAGTGTTTGGGCTTGATATTTGCTCTCGGAAGTGGTCTGTCCATTGGAAAAGTCGGTCCATTCGTCCATCTCAGCTCCATTATTGCATGGCAATTGTTACAATTGCCACTGTTCAAGCAGATTCGCCAGTCCAAAGACTTAACCCATCACGTGCTCGCTGCAGCCTGTGCTGTAGGAGTGACAGCTACGTTTGGTGCACCCATTGGCGGAGTTCTATTTAGTATTGAGGTCACTACGTCATACTACGTGACGTCCAACTACTGGCGTGCGTTCTTCTCGTCTGTCGTAGGTGTCGTGGTCTTTCGTGCACTCAATAGTCTGCTAGCTGGATCCTACGGCTCACTCTTTACGACTGATTTTGATGCGTTGCCGTATGAAACGTTTGAAATTGCCTTCTTCTTGCTGCTCGCCGTCCTCTGTGGCCTTCTTGCGGGTCTCTTGATACGGTCTTATTGTCTCATTTTTACCATGAAAAAGAGATTAGAAAAGCACGTGTTGCTGCCTTGGTGTGGTACTTGTCCGAGCCTTGTTCCCTTCATTTACGCGGCGCTCGTGGCCTGTCTGTTTGCTCTCGTGGAGTATCCCATCGGTAGCTTCATGCAGCTCACGCAGCGTCAGACAATTGATGACATGTTTTCGACCAAAACGTTGGCCGCTCATGACGTTGCCACGACCACGCACTTGTCTGTGGACTTTGGCAGCTCGTGGGCAACGCCTTCTCTTCTCTTGAATTTATTTGTCTACCTGCTTGTGCGCTTTTGGTCCACTGTGATCAGTATTACCGTGTGTGTCCCCAGTGGGATTGTCACGCCAGTGTTTGCCATTGGTGCAGTCATTGGACGTCTCTTTGGTGAAATTGTAGTCGTCTTAAGCGAAGGCGAGCTGTCAATTGGAGGATACGCGGTCGTTGGGGCAGCTAGCTTCACGGCAGGTGTGACAGGAACCATCAGCATTGCAGTGATTGTATTTGAACTTACCGGTCAATTGAGCTACATGATTCCAGTCTTACTTTGTGTCATTGTAGGCCGGGCTGTGGCACAAGTACATGTTTATTCCCTTGATTTGTACGAGACAATGGCTCGGCAAAAGAAATTGCCACAATGGCCGAGACTCACGCAACAAATCTCGTACTCGCTTTCTGCCGGGGACCTCATGCGTGACGTGCCACCGTATTATCTCGTTCGACACCAAACCTTGGCGTCTTTAAAGCACTTGCTGGATGTATCGAATTGTATGGAAAAGGGCAACCCCGTGCGAGTGTTTCCAGTCGTCGATGATGTGAAAACGATGGTCATGCTGGGCGTTGCCACTCGGAAAGAATTGGAATCGCTGATTGGACAATGGGAATGTAGTCTTCAAAGTGCGGCAGTGTCGGTGGCTGCTGGCATTACATTAAATGAAGGCAACGTGTTGTCAAACCCCGCGACAGTGACATCTGACACTGTGGATTTAGTGCATCTCCAAGTACTAAAGTTCGATGATGATTATTTCCACGTCCCTCGCGAGACGCTTGCCAGTCACGTCGTGTTGCTTATCTCAGTGCACAAGTGTTCCCAGCTTTTTGTGACCAAGCAGGGCAAACTCCAGGGTGTCATTCACGCAGCTGACCTCCTCGCACGTTCTCGCCGAAACATTCTCTAGACAACAGTGATTGAATCTATCAGAGTGAGCTTGAACACCACTCGGACTGGCAGTTAATTTAAACTACGTCGAAGTATTAAGCAGAGCGTACGCCACGCTTCTTGACTGGCTTCATATAAACTCGATTTGGATCCACAGGCTGCTGTTTCTTTTTACTATGAAGCTCACGTGCTTTCATGGCTGCAGTGTAAAATGCATCCGTCCTCTTTGCTCTGCACTCGTTTGTCTCATTCAACAGCTGGGCCATCTGCGACGCCTGACGGAATCGACGCCTCTCTTCGACGTGCTTTTTCTTTTCTAACAAGGCTGTCAATTGATTTTCTCTCTCCTGACGGAGCTCACGCATCATTTTTTCGGATGCCGCCCGCTGTGCCTTTTCCACGAGCTCGCGTTCAGTGGCTTCACGACGACTTTGCTCTTTCACAAGCTGAATCTGATGCGCATAAAACGTTTCCATGGCTTCTTCGCGCTCAGCGTGCTCCAGTTGAATCTGTTTGAGCACTGCCGTGGTCATTCGGTGCTCCTCGCGCAGTTTTTCCTTCTCGAGACCCAGCAGATGCTTCATCGCGTGGCGGAGCTGCTTTTCCTCTTCGTTTCGAGCTTCCAATCCAACTGCAATACGGTGCAAGCGCACATCTTGCTCGAATCGTCGACGTCGGATTTTGTCCACGTTTGCCGTGTGCTCGCCCGACTTGAACGCGCGTTCTAAGTGTTGCCGCTGAGACGCCTCTTGCTGACGGAGCTCTTGCAAGCGATTCTTCACTGCCAATTTGTACCGCAGATGCTGCGCTTGAGCCTTCGATGTTAACGTTTGTTGTCTCGTCTTGGGGAGAAGAGGGTACAGAGACTTGACTTTGTCGCGCTGGCTTGACGAGACACTTGGTGGTCGCTCCAGAGCGTGGGGCTCGTCACGCGCCATCGTTTTCTTTACGGGACTAATCGACGTCACATTATCCGAAGCTTGGGCCTCCTGTTGATTCAAACTCTTGTGATATGTGGGCGATTCAGTCTCGAAGTTCTCACTGGGAGCATCATTTTCCTGATCGCCAACGCCGTAATCTGCTGCAGCTTCTGTATCATCATCATCTACCTTCAACTTCGACTCAGGATCGTCAATACTGATGGAAGAAAAGGTATGCACAAAAGCACCTTCTTCCCCCATCTGATGCATGCTTTCATCGCTATTGTGCTGAATGGAAGAAATCCCTTCAAAGAACTTACGTCGTCGACATTCTGACACGTGGTGCCCACCATTATCCTCCTCTGAGGTCCCACTGGTCACGGCCGCAACGAAACGTTGTCTGTCTCGCTTTGTCTCTACGTGACCTTCGTTGTCTTTCTTTGCTGCCGAGCTCGCTGCTTCGAACGTCGGTTCCTGTACCCGAGAACGCTTTTTTGTGCTCTCAGCAACTCCACGCGGTGGCTTTGGCCGCGCCTTGTTGGTTCGGCTTACAGACGCTATTCGCTTCCTAGTGCGGACTTTAGGACTCCCATTTACACCACTTGCATCACGAAGTTCATTTTGTTTACTTAATCGCGACAGAAACAAACACTTTTTAAACGAAGACGTTTCTTTTCTTTCAAGAAAACTTGTCCTAATGGGGTCCTTGGGTTTCGACGGATCGGTGCTATCTCGCTCACTCGCTCGACTTTTCTTTTTCTTTTTCTTCACCAACTTGGGCGGTACTCGTCTAGTGACGCTTCGAGCGTCTCTTTATGCAATGCTTCATCAAGACTCGAGAAACTCCCATTTCGTAACCTTGCTCCAGCTTCCGGATCCTCTTCATAAAGCACTGTATAGACGTGTTGGAGCATCTTCAGCAAACGACGGATGCAGCCAACGTCTCCAGTACACAATCGTTCTCCCGTGATGCTGTCACTTGGGTCTTCGTCGTTGCTTTCAGTCAATAAAGTACCACGTAAAGCGTCGACGACGACTTGTGCGTTGAATTCGTAGTCCTGTCGGGTACGTGGCACGCGCTTGATGTCGCGCAGACGACATCGAAACAGTCTCTCGTACAAAACCACGCTCATGGACGACACACTTGCGACCAAATCGGCAGAATTCGCAAACGCTCGATCTCCATATCCCATTTTTGACAAAAACACATTTGTGTCGAAAACGAGTGAATCTGCAGCGTCAAGATTCTGTTCGGAATTCTTCGGTACTTCCACGTCAATTGAGACGGCGATTGAAGCCTCCGATGTGTCATGATTGCCAATCTCTGTGGCTAGTGCTGTCATAGCGTGAACTAACGACAATCCGAGAATGATGCACTGTACGCGCTTTTGAATTTTAAAATGGGATTGGGACATTCACATTGGGACGAGACAGCGCCTTAAATCAGTAGTTTCAAAACCAATACTGGCACGGTACTAATCACATGTATACATTGTATTTATAAAATAGTATACACTTTTGCGTAAATAGTGTGTACGGTACTTCAAGTACTATTTCAAAGTCACTTTTTCAGACTGCATGATACTTCGGGCATGAGCTCCTGATTAATGGAGTTTTTTTCACTTAAATGCATGGGCTCAATGAACTTTGCAAAGCGATGTTGATGGTTTGTCCACCACGTAGCAGCTTCTCCCTCCGTCACCTTTTCTCGGTCAAATAGCACCGCGATTACTTGTTCCTCTAGTGTATCTTCGCGCCGACCAACATGCAACGCCACTCCATCCCTTCCAGCTCGGCGATCTGTCTTGCGATACATGGAACTTAACTCAAACTTGGACGCATCTTGCAGTACCAACCGCACTTTTGTCTCACTCGAATCGAAATCTGCGCGCCTGCCGCCAATCGTTGGCTTTGTGCTCCACGCAGGAGTAGTTTCCTTGGTTTCCTCTGCTACGGTTGGTACCTCAGTTTCTATAACCCGTGAAGTGTTTGCATTGGTGTCACAAATCTGGGTTGAAGAAACTACACTCTCGTAAATACTAGTGACGTCGAGATGCGGCATAAGCGAACTTCGTTCTGTTTCAGCTTCGGAACTTAACCGAGCCGAAGTTAATGAAGCTTCAAGGTCGAGTTTCATGCTCTCCAATAATTTGCATGGCACTCCTACAGGCTGGGATAAAGATGCACTCTGTAGTGGCGTCTTTCTCTTTAACCGGCGTTGAAGCGAAAGTCTCGGCACCTTTGGCAGCGTTCTCTCCTTTAAGAGTACAACGGGTCCAATGCCTCCTAATCGTCGACTGCTTTCGCTCCGTGGAAAAGATCGACTACTGCCCGTAGCTGATGAATTTTCTCGAAAATATTTGTCACCCGAGTACGTGATACGTCGGATCAGCTTTGGCTGAAATGTAAGTTCCCGTTCATTTTCTTCCACCTGACGAAGACGCTCGGCTTCCATTTTATCACGCTTTTTCTTCAGCCACTCCATCTGACGTTCAAGCAATGACATTTCGGCAAAACCTTTTCCGGTAGATATCATCACTGGCTCAGCTTCACTTTCAATTTGTCGACGTGTTAAGTAAGCTGCAGTAGTCGGACGTCGAGGCTTTTTTAGAGCTGACTTGTCCTCCGTCAGCGGTTCGAGAGACCAAGATGATGCGTGGTGGAGGTTGTCACAGTCAGGAGTGCTTGCGTTGCTGATACTGCCGTCCATGTTATCTGAGAGAACGATAAGTTCTTTACCAGGTCGCAATTTTCCTCGACTAGGACTCATGTTAACGTGAGAAAATGTATCATGAACCTTTATCCCTGCAAAGCACGTAAGATCCCGGAGCTCCGTCACGATGTATTTCCAACATTTGTACTTTGCCCTGGGGTATAGATCACCACGGTGAATGTGGCGCCGTATCATCTACACGTAATGCCATGTAAGCTTTAACAGAAAACAGTGATGCACTTAGATTGTTTTTCCTAACCTCCTCTGTTCCGTCATCAGGTATGCAAACGCGACTCGTTTCGTCTTGTAACCAGTGTTCAACAAGTCGCACTCGCTGATGCCACCAATTAGCTTCTGTATCTAAGTAGCTCAAGTCTTCTGCAACAAACTTGGCCTGTAGCGAGAAAAAAGCATCA
>MIQA02005398.1:0-18384 GCA_001887855.2 Sclerospora graminicola | reverse complement strand
AAAATGGCAAATAGTGCAAGGATTAGCAGAAGATACGATTTTGACAAGGACTCTTCGTCAGTTTCTTTGCCAGATAATGAATTCTGACGACCACTTCGCCTCATCATCACGATAAGAGTACAAGTGGAGGGATGCTTAGTAATGGACCTAACCGGGGAGGGACGCATCAACAAAGCTTTTTAGAGTACGAGAAGTATCCAAGAGAGTATTGCCTCGGCAGCTACGGGGCACGGGGGCTTGAAAGCAAAAATAACGGGAGTTACTTGCGGAGGTGAAGGGAATTCGTTACTCGCCATCTCAACACTGTCGAAATTTTGCTTTTCTGACACGGGCAACGGCAAAGCGTTTTGTCGACATACAGGTGTCGTAACACAAAATGGTTCACGGTTTACGAACGTGCACGACAGTAAGAAAAGGGATAAAACCGTTTGGGAGAGACAAGGCACAGGAACTGGCAATGGAGGCGGTTTCAATTCTGATTATGTCATTACGGTACGAAACATTACCAGCAATATTGATATTATGAAGTTTCATGGTTTTATTAAATCAATCATCCCGGTGGAATTCTTCTTCGAAGGCTTGATCAGGGAGGCCCTCTATCGGTGACATCATTGGATTGAAGTATTGTAGTTGAGGCAGGGGGATGCCCCAAAGCGTTGGTAGAAGTTAGCAGAACTGTCTGGTGCGGGACCACGCAAACGCTGGAACATCCGGGGTCCCGGGGAAGCAGACACTGCTTACGCTGTGGTGAACTGGGTCATCAAATTCGAGGATGCACGGTATCGCAACACCAACTGATCACAGAACATTGCATAGCCGTTTCAGTGGGGGAGGTGGAGGGAATCGAGGTCCCAGAATCAACGTTCACCAGCATGGATGCCTTGCGGAATGAAGTGCGGAAAACTGTTTGGCGTATGACGAAAAACGTGAAGGAAGAAAAGCCAAGAACGTCAGCAGGACAGTATTCAAGAAGAGTCCGGGTCAACAGAGAAGAGTGATCGGATCACCCCAAGCGATCACGATGAAGGATACAAGACGGAAAAGGATTGTGAGGAGGGCTATAAGGGCAGACGGACAAATGACGCTACCACAAATGAATGGACCACAGTCAGCAGAACAACTAAAGGGCAACAATCAAACAAAGAAGGTACATCGATAGGGTTACATGTGAAAAAAATCGGATTCAGAAAGGGTGTAAAAAACACAGAACGAGGTAAAAGAAAAGCAAATAAGGTACAATAAGCAGAACATAACACCACGGGTGCCACGGTAGCAAACAGGGAGTCGCAAGGCATCAAGAGCAGAGGCAAGAACCTGAGGATGAACCGGCAACTAATAAAGTACATCCAACGGTAACTACGTCGGGGACCAAACAAATTACGGCGACTCCAACGGACAGGCAAAGCGAAAAAAACACTCAACTACTCATTGCCGAGTCGCAGACCAAAAACCACGACTCGAGGAAATAAATGCGACAGTTCAAAAGCGAGAAGGCACTGTTGACCTGTTTCCTTGGTAAAAATTTCAACCACCGCTCGACTCAGACCTAGACTTAACAGATGCATTAATCGCGATGGGTCTAAAAATTGTCCCTACGCCGGCTACAGGAAACTGTCACGTGTATGGATTATTCAAGCATTATACAGTTCAGCCATGGTTCAATGGCCGGATTGATTGGAATAAGCAACGACATCGCTCAAAAAGGGTTGCACAGCGATAAGTTTAATGGATTTTGCGCAGAAATTTCCAGCAGGTATCAGGAAGCAGACACTACGGAGTCTTAGATTGGGGTACGATCGGATTTCGGCCAAACAGTCTGAATTAGCTGTTAAGGCATACCTGGAGGACTTCGCAAACAGCCCGTCAGGTTTGACGGATACGGTAAGTAAACAGGCATAGGGGGTAACGATACGCTAACGTGCATAGGAACACTACTCCAACGGGAAATCATCGTGATAAGCAAGGATCCAACTAGTGGCAAAGCAGGTGCCGTTCACTACGCTCCGGTAACAAGAGTTCACCTACGCCACGTGCGGAGAGTTTCCTATCACACCAAGTCATTGTGTACAGATGGCTCGGGAGAGGAAAGAAGTAGCGGAAGGGGATTGTACTAGGTTACCACTCATGCTACGAACAAGAGCACTATCATGCGTATATACATGGGTGGAGGGCCACCCCAATACGGACTCGAGGTAGACGGAGCCACAGGACATCGAAATGGACGAAGGGGTACCAAATTCGGGGGGCGGGACCCAAGGCACCAGGAGGAACGAGTTAGTCGTTCACTTAAGTCAGGCTCAAACAGACAAGGAGGTGAGTAGAGCGTTAGCAGTACAGGAGGAAGGTGACCGCAGGGCAACAACGTTAAACCGGGAAGTGAGGTATGTATAGCATGCACAGATCGATCACCTCCTGGGGATGCGAGGATCTGTAGCGCGAGAACTGATCAAATTCATTGTGGATACGGTATCGTATTTGTCGCTGGATGACCCAAGGCGGCTACTACAAGTGGATTTGACTAACGCGGCAGAAAAAGCCTTTTTAGCAGAAACCTTCGATATTGAGGAAGAGGTATTGTTGAATTGGTTCAACTTCACGAATGGTATTTTAATGCTGGCGACGGACCGGGAGAGAGAGCTGGAGGACAGTAACCGATCAAGTCAGGACTCTGAGTACATTCCGCATACGGAGACACCTGAGCGTCTACACAACGGGACATCCCTTAACCCTGACTCAGCCATTGGTAAGAGCGAGGACGACGAACGCATCCATAATGCAGAATCCAAGCGTCTTCTGAAGAAACGAGCGATAATGGAGACATACGATTTCGATAACGCATCGCCTGACAAGGAGGCGGTCCCTGTCAAACGAGAACCGATAGATGCGTTTCGTTCCACGGACCAAAACGTGATGATGGAGGAAGCCTCGGTTACAGCCAAAACCTGGATACAAGTGTGGAATTCAATGGCTTCGGTGTGAGAAATAAGCATGGTTCAAGCTCCTTTAGTCGATGCCTCTCCGAACACTTGGATTCTTGCCGCCAAGACAGATGGGACGGCGATCACCCAACAATTGGAAACTTTCAATCACCCCTTCAACATTTTGGAACGTCTCAATGAAGACACCATAGCAGAACTTACAAAACCTTGGTATCGAGAATGCTGGGCTCAGGTGATGGCCGAAGGGCAACAGAGGAAGATCGATTGTTTGAAACCCGGGACTTTCTCCAATTGGAACAAAACGTAGCAACGGTTGTCGAAGAGGCGCAGTAGGATGCGCTCAGATATAGCGGTCAAGCATGGAGACGATTACGTAAACATAAGTATGGTGAAGATCTTCTATCGAAACTGTGCGATCCACGTCGAAGAAACTCCTCTGTACGGATAGCGATATGTGCACACGTATATGGAGCGCAGATAGCAGCATTGATCAGGGAGGACTTGCTCCCAGGGGTGAAATCTGGGTCAAATTAAGGCGACAAGAAGTCAGTATGCAACAGTCGCCGGGTTACAAAGAGTTGATTAGGAGACTCCTCAAGGATGACACTAAGATATGGAGAGATTGATTTTTTTTTGAAATCCCAAAGTGTGGAAGGACATGGAAAAGGGGCGGAGGAGAGTAATGACTACCTGGGAGGACAAGGGGATTCGCATGGGCATCCGCTAGTCTTGTACTAAGGGCATTACACGCGTTTCAGACGAATGCCAGGAAATTATGAGCACCATGGACGCGTACTGTCAAGATAAGTTAGCAGATGTTTGGAAATGGAGCTCGAATCAGCCACAAAACAAGGGGGTGTCTGAAAAAGTTAAAATTATTAAACAGAACGTGCGAGGCTTCCCGGAAGGTATAAGACATGCATGGCTTCAGACGTGGCGAAATTTACCAAAAGGGGAGAGGCCGATCTGTATTTTACTGCAGGAAACACACATTGTTTCGGCAGAAGAAGCTAGACATTTGTCTGCCCAATGGGAACGAATGTGGAGATAAAATCATACTACCAGAAGGCTGTCTCTTTGGTGCATTGGCACTACTCACACTGGGGGGAGGGTTGGAATTCTAATTTATCCAGAGGCGGTGGAGCTTTTGCGTCCTTGAAACAGGAGTTTTTTTTATGGTCGAAAAGTGTGATGGGAGTGATGTATAGGGATTGAAAAATTCTAAACATTTATGCACCAGCAGATCTTGCTACTAACAGAGCTGTCTTTTTTACAGGTTTACACAATTGGATGATGAATGAACCGGAAAATGTTATTCTAGCCGGTGACTTTATTTTTGTGTGGAATCACCGCTTTTGGACCGACGAGGGAGAACTACAACAGCCGCTGGAGATCCGAAAGTCCAGAATTGTCGAGACTCATAGAAGGTTACAATTTAATTGATGCTACAACTGCACAGTTTTCCTCCTGAGAATTGGAGAATAGACAGATTGTACCGGATTTCACGTTCTGGCGAGGCGCGACGGCGAGTCGTCTGGACCGTGTCTATATCACAGCTGCTAAATATGGGTGGATACAAGACGTCATTGTCTCCCCCCAGCATTGCCGTCGGACTATGATCAGGTGGCGATATATTTACTTCAGCCGAGAGCACCCACCATGGCGTAATCGGTTCACGTACCCGATACAACGATTGGGAGAACATCAGTTACGAGAGGAAATCCGTGAAGAATAGAAGTCGCTACGAGTAGTGGCCACAGTAACGGCTGGAAGCTGGGACCCTACATGCACAAGTGGATAAAAGCTATACGGACGGTGAGAAAGAGGGAAGCTCAGCAAAGGAGACGAAAGGTGAGACGGCTACGGCAAGGTCTGTATGGCACATGTATCGATAGATCGCAATTGGTACAGATCCATCAGAATGAACTAATGCGACAAAACTGATGGAGACGAGGACAAAAATAACGAAGTACATCAGTGGATGATGTACGCTGGTTATTTCGAAGGACGGCTATCTGGGAGAGAAACCAACGGGTTTGGAAATCAGGTAGGTATCATACAAAATTATAGCATTCCGGACTAGTTCGAGTTTGTATGGAAGAATATTCTGGGTCGCAGCCATAGTTCAGTGCAAAAGGCATTTTGGACTCAGAGTATGATAAATTTGTGAATTTCGACCACATTGCGAAAGTTACGACTACAGAAAATAATTAATTGATGGCTCCCATTACGGCAGAGGAAGTAAATTAGGCTATACGTCTACTAGAACGACGGAAAGCAGGGGTGACGGACGGCCTCAACAACGACTTCTTCAAATATTTTGGTGATGGCCTCTTGGAGGACCTTCTCAACGTGTACAATGAGATTATGCAAGGAGGAAGACTCCTTCATTCCTTTAAAGAAGCGGTAATTATTCTATTGCGCAAGAAAGGCAACTCTTCAAACGCAATGGACTACAGGCCCATCGCTCTTCTTCAAACTAGCTATAAGATTTGGCTAAAATTCTGGCGATTTGATTACAAAGTTTCTTGGAAAATCTGGGTGGCGGCTCCCAGCAGGGGGTTGTGCATGGTAGACGTATGGACCGGGCAGTAATAGTTATGATGGATATTTTACAAGGGGCACGGCCTTTTGTGGTGGAGCCGATTTCCAAATCCATGACGGAAGTCTTGGGTGGAATCCGGATACCCACTGGGGGGTACTCCGTCGATCCTGATCAGCATCCCGGTCATCTGGCCGGTCGTCATGCGCGTCAGGATCTATGTTCAACTTCATCTCACCTTGTGTACCCGTTGATCGGGGGTGGTTACACTCACTCAGGTGGACTCGGTGATGAAAACGATGATCTTGATCAGGTCGGCGGGGATGACCTTCTCGAGACGGGGGTGTCCTCGGGTGGAAATTTTCACCGGAGAACGGGTTGGGGTCGATACTTAATCAGTATCTAGGCACTGATCGGGAAAGTTCGTCCGATCAGGCCAGCCAATGAGAGAGAGATAATAAGAAACCAAGAAAACGCGATCAAACCACGATCTTCCACAGTAATCCACAAACGTTATCTCCACAAAACCTTTTCCAATATTAATGACGTGTTCCAAACACGTGTGCGTTGAGGGTGAGGTTCGATCACCTAAACAAACCCGTCGGGGGTCTTCCGGTAAGCCAAAATGCGTCTAAGCGCGTCTTAACCGGGAATTAGTTGAGCAAGAGGGGACTAGTCAACCCTGTGCTCCCAATGACCGCAACACGTGGCGGAGCGACTCTTTGCTTAGGGGGAAAATCAAAACCTGTTATTATATATGCAATGTCCTATACCTAGTGTACCATACACCAACTCATGCCTGATTTATACTTCGAACCTGTTCACTTCGTCGCACGGTTGCATAGCACCACCTTGCCCATCCTGGCTGCACCTTCAAGCTGATCTGTACCACTTCTGCCCTGATCACGACCAGACTTCTATAACGATCTTCAATCATCCCGATCTTCGATAAACAACTTGGAAACCACTTGAGATCTGCCCTTCTGACGCTTAAGCGTGCACGCAGTTTCTAGCCGGATTGCGGGCACCGGACACTACATTGCTGGTGTCTGCCGCTTAGAATAAAACCGATTTTCCTACCGGTTATGAGCCCAAGACACTACGGGCTTTAACCGCATAATTTACGCTACTGGCAGTGGTTGAAATTGAAGTTTTTCTCTCGATACGATTTTTTGTTTCTCGTTTTGATTACTGGAGACCATCTCGTTTTCTCGTGTGGATTGTTGGTACTTTACGACTACGTTTTAATTTTCGAATTTTAAGTTCTCGTTTTCGTGAAAGATGGATGATGAAAAGGCCGAAAAGGCAGAGACGAACATGGAGGTTATTTTGGAATACCTCAAGCGCATGGACCGGCGCCTCGAAGCAGTTGAAGAGGCGCGGTCGCAAGGGTCGGCTCCCAGCACGTCGCCAGGGTCCAACAAGGGATCCGAGTACGCGAGTACTTTTAGGGACACCCTGAAAAACCACGGGCCGTTCGGGATGAAGATGACCCTGAACGACCTCGGTGGTGAGGACGGTATTGGGAGCGGGGGTGGTCTGAGGGGCGGCGAAGAGGCCCCACCACCGATGCAAGCGCCGGGATTGAACATACCGGGGATGGCGGCCGGAATAGGAGTGCCCGGAGTGGCAGCCGGCATGGGTGCGCCTGGGAATTTAAGGCGGCAACCCAGTGGCGAATGTGAACGGGGTTAAAATCTCAAAGTTAAGCGTGCGAAATTTTTCTGGGGCCGAAATTTACGCAGGCCTAGGGTCGGGCTTCAAGCAATGGGCATACCTATTCATTGAAGCTGTTGAAATAGCAGAAATCGCTTCCGATTTTGTGTGGAATGAGCGCTTGAAGGTCAACAAGTTGGGGGAGCACCTGGAAGGTGTCGCACTCAAGTATTTCCAGGCCAACATTGGCACCTGGTGGCAGGTGTCACCAGGTTTGTACTTTGTACTGGAACAAATGTTGAGCGCCTTCAAGGTGAATATCTCGCACTACCAGGCAGCTCAACTTTTCGCCGCGGAAAAGGACCCCAGAAGGTCCTGGACCGAACATTTCTTGTACCCGGTTGCCTTAGCTCGCGAGATCGATTCCAGCGAGCGGTTAATTGTTGAGAACATTGTGAAATTCGCGGCACCAAGACTAAAAATTGCGTTGATGGTGCGGTACAATTCGCAAAGGCAGGACTACCTACAACACGCGCAGGGATTGATCTCCTGGGCGCAAGAACTGGATGGCGAATCCCACAAGTTCAAGCGTCAAAGTTTCGGGAGACCTGCTGTAAATTCCGTAAACGAACAGGGTGGTAAACGCGTGTGCTACGGTTGTGGCCTTGAAGGATATATTAAGCGAAATTTCCGCAGCAAGAGCTCAAGAGAGGACACCACAGGAACAAAAAACGGGGGCGGCAAGACCCAAAAGATTCGGAGAAACGTTTCGTTTTATCCACAAGTGAAGCGCGGCAGAAGGTGTCGAAAAGAAAGTTTTTGAAGAAATTTGTGGATTGTGGATAGTGCAAAACCTGGATACAAGTGTGGAATTCAATGGCTTCGGTGTGAGAAATAAGCATGGTTCAAGCTCCTTTAGTCGATGCCTCTCCGAACACTTGGATTCTTGCCGCCAAGACAGATGGGACGGCGATCACCCAACAATTGGAAACTTTCAATCACCCCTTCAACATTTTGGAACGTCTCAATGAAGACACCATAGCAGAACTTACAAAACCTTGGTATCGAGAATGCTGGGCTCAGGTGATGGCCGAAGGGCAACAGAGGAAGATCGATTGTTTGAAACCCGGGACTTTCTCCAATTGGAACAAAACGTAGCAACGGTTGTCGAAGAGGCGCAGTAGGATGCGCTCAGATATAGCGGTCAAGCATGGAGACGATTACGTAAACATAAGTATGGTGAAGATCTTCTATCGAAACTGTGCGATCCACGTCGAAGAAACTCCTCTGTACGGATAGCGATATGTGCACACGTATATGGAGCGCAGATAGCAGCATTGATCAGGGAGGACTTGCTCCCAGGGGTGAAATCTGGGTCAAATTAAGGCGACAAGAAGTCAGTATGCAACAGTCGCCGGGTTACAAAGAGTTGATTAGGAGACTCCTCAAGGATGACACTAAGATATGGAGAGATTGATTTTTTTTTGAAATCCCAAAGTGTGGAAGGACATGGAAAAGGGGCGGAGGAGAGTAATGACTACCTGGGAGGACAAGGGGATTCGCATGGGCATCCGCTAGTCTTGTACTAAGGGCATTACACGCGTTTCAGACGAATGCCAGGAAATTATGAGCACCATGGACGCGTACTGTCAAGATAAGTTAGCAGATGTTTGGAAATGGAGCTCGAATCAGCCACAAAACAAGGGGGTGTCTGAAAAAGTTAAAATTATTAAACAGAACGTGCGAGGCTTCCCGGAAGGTATAAGACATGCATGGCTTCAGACGTGGCGAAATTTACCAAAAGGGGAGAGGCCGATCTGTATTTTACTGCAGGAAACACACATTGTTTCGGCAGAAGAAGCTAGACATTTGTCTGCCCAATGGGAACGAATGTGGAGATAAAATCATACTACCAGAAGGCTGTCTCTTTGGTGCATTGGCACTACTCACACTGGGGGGAGGGTTGGAATTCTAATTTATCCAGAGGCGGTGGAGCTTTTGCGTCCTTGAAACAGGAGTTTTTTTTATGGTCGAAAAGTGTGATGGGAGTGATGTATAGGGATTGAAAAATTCTAAACATTTATGCACCAGCAGATCTTGCTACTAACAGAGCTGTCTTTTTTACAGGTTTACACAATTGGATGATGAATGAACCGGAAAATGTTATTCTAGCCGGTGACTTTATTTTTGTGTGGAATCACCGCTTTTGGACCGACGAGGGAGAACTACAACAGCCGCTGGAGATCCGAAAGTCCAGAATTGTCGAGACTCATAGAAGGTTACAATTTAATTGATGCTACAACTGCACAGTTTTCCTCCTGAGAATTGGAGAATAGACAGATTGTACCGGATTTCACGTTCTGGCGAGGCGCGACGGCGAGTCGTCTGGACCGTGTCTATATCACAGCTGCTAAATATGGGTGGATACAAGACGTCATTGTCTCCCCCCAGCATTGCCGTCGGACTATGATCAGGTGGCGATATATTTACTTCAGCCGAGAGCACCCACCATGGCGTAATCGGTTCACGTACCCGATACAACGATTGGGAGAACATCAGTTACGAGAGGAAATCCGTGAAGAATAGAAGTCGCTACGAGTAGTGGCCACAGTAACGGCTGGAAGCTGGGACCCTACATGCACAAGTGGATTAAAGCTATACGGACGGTGAGAAAGAGGGAAGCTCAGCAAAGGAGACGAAAGGTGAGACGGCTACGGCAAGGTCTGTATGGCACATGTATCGATAGATCGCAATTGGTACAGATCCATCAGAATGAACTAATGCGACAAAACTGATGGAGACGAGGACAAAAATAACGAAGTACATCAGTGGATGATGTACGCTGGTTATTTCGAAGGACGGCTATCTGGGAGAGAAACCAACGGGTTTGGAAATCAGGTAGGTATCATACAAAATTATAGCATTCCGGACTAGTTCGAGTTTGTATGGAAGAATATTCTGGGTCGCAGCCATAGTTCAGTGCAAAAGGCATTTTGGACTCAGAGTATGATAAATTTGTGAATTTCGACCACATTGCGAAAGTTACGACTACAGAAAATAATTAATTGATGGCTCCCATTACGGCAGAGGAAGTAAATTAGGCTATACGTCTACTAGAACGACGGAAAGCAGGGGTGACGGACGGCCTCAACAACGACTTCTTCAAATATTTTGGTGATGGCCTCTTGGAGGACCTTCTCAACGTGTACAATGAGATTATGCAAGGAGGAAGACTCCTTCATTCCTTTAAAGAAGCGGTAATTATTCTATTGCGCAAGAAAGGCAACTCTTCAAACGCAATGGACTACAGGCCCATCGCTCTTCTTCAAACTAGCTATAAGATTTGGCTAAAATTCTGGCGATTTGATTACAAAGTTTCTTGGAAAATCTGGGTGGCGGCTCCCAGCAGGGGGTTGTGCATGGTAGACGTATGGACCGGGCAGTAATAGTTATGATGGATATTTTACAAGGGGCACGGCCTTTTGTGGTGGAGCCGATTTCCAAATCCATGACGGAAGTCTTGGGTGGAATCCGGATACCCACTGGGGGGTACTCCGTCGATCCTGATCAGCATCCCGGTCATCTGGCCGGTCGTCATGCGCGTCAGGATCTATGTTCAACTTCATCTCACCTTGTGTACCCGTTGATCGGGGGTGGTTACACTCACTCAGGTGGACTCGGTGACGAAAACGATGATCTTGATCAGGTCGGAGGGGATGACCTTCTCGAGACGGGGGTGTCCTCGGGTGGAAATCTTCACCGGAGAACGGGTTGGGGTCGATACTTAATCAGTATCTAGGCACTGATCGGGAAAGTTCGTCCGATCAGGCCAGCCAATGAGAGAGAGATAATAAGAAACCAAGAAAACGCGATCAAACCACGATCTTCCACAGTAATCCACAAACGTTATCTCCACAAAACCTTTTCCAATATTAATGACGTGTTCCAAACACGTGTGCGTTGAGGGTGAGGTTCGATCACCTAAACAAACCCGTCGGGGGTCTTCCGGTAAGCCAAAATGCGTCTAAGCGCGTCTTAACCGGGAATTAGTTGAGCAAGAGGGGACTAGTCAACCCTGTGCTCCCAATGACCGCAACACGTGGCGGAGCGACTCTTTGCTTAGGGGGAAAATCAAAACCTGTTATTATATATGCAATGTCCTATACCTAGTGTACCATACACCAACTCATGCCTGATTTATACTTCGAACCTGTTCACTTCGTCGCACGGTTGCATAGCACCACCTTGCCCATCCTGGCTGCACCTTCAAGCTGATCTGTACCACTTCTGCCCTGATCACGACCAGACTTCTATAACGATCTTCAATCATCCCGATCTTCGATAAACAACTTGGAAACCACTTGAGATCTGCCCTTCTGACGCTTAAGCGTGCACGCAGTTTCTAGCCGGATTGCGGGCACCGGACACTACATTGCTGGTGTCTGCCGCTTAGAATAAAACCGATTTTCCTACCGGTTATGAGCCCAAGACACTACGGGCTTTAACCGCATAATTTACGCTACTGGCAGTGGTTGAAATTGAAGTTTTTCTCTCGATACGATTTTTTGTTTCTCGTTTTGATTACTGGAGACCATCTCGTTTTCTCGTGTGGATTGTTGGTACTTTACGACTACGTTTTAATTTTCGAATTTTAAGTTCTCGTTTTCGTGAAAGATGGATGATGAAAAGGCCGAAAAGGCAGAGACGAACATGGAGGTTATTTTGGAATACCTCAAGCGCATGGACCGGCGCCTCGAAGCAGTTGAAGAGGCGCGGTCGCAAGGGTCGGCTCCCAGCACGTCGCCAGGGTCCAACAAGGGATCCGAGTACGCGAGTACTTTTAGGGACACCCTGAAAAACCACGGGCCGTTCGGGATGAAGATGACCCTGAACGACCTCGGTGGTGAGGACGGTATTGGGAGCGGGGGTGGTCTGAGGGGCGGCGAAGAGGCCCCACCACCGATGCAAGCGCCGGGATTGAACATACCGGGGATGGCGGCCGGAATAGGAGTGCCCGGAGTGGCAGCCGGCATGGGTGCGCCTGGGAATTTAAGGCGGCAACCCAGTGGCGAATGTGAACGGGGTTAAAATCTCAAAGTTAAGCGTGCGAAATTTTTCTGGGGCCGAAATTTACGCAGGCCTAGGGTCGGGCTTCAAGCAATGGGCATACCTATTCATTGAAGCTGTTGAAATAGCAGAAATCGCTTCCGATTTTGTGTGGAATGAGCGCTTGAAGGTCAACAAGTTGGGGGAGCACCTGGAAGGTGTCGCACTCAAGTATTTCCAGGCCAACATTGGCACCTGGTGGCAGGTGTCACCAGGTTTGTACTTTGTACTGGAACAAATGTTGAGCGCCTTCAAGGTGAATATCTCGCACTACCAGGCAGCTCAACTTTTCGCCGCGGAAAAGGACCCCAGAAGGTCCTGGACCGAACATTTCTTGTACCCGGTTGCCTTAGCTCGCGAGATCGATTCCAGCGAGCGGTTAATTGTTGAGAACATTGTGAAATTCGCGGCACCAAGACTAAAAATTGCGTTGATGGTGCGGTACAATTCGCAAAGGCAGGACTACCTACAACACGCGCAGGGATTGATCTCCTGGGCGCAAGAACTGGATGGCGAATCCCACAAGTTCAAGCGTCAAAGTTTCGGGAGACCTGCTGTAAATTCCGTAAACGAACAGGGTAGTAAACGCGTGTGCTACGGTTGTGGCCTTGAAGGACATATTAAGCGAAATTGTCCGCAGCAAGAGCTCACGAGAGGACACCAAAGGAACAAAAAACGGGGGCGGCAAGATCCAAAAGATTCGGAGAAACGTTTCGTTTTATCCACAAGTGAAGCGCGCAGAAGGTGTCAAAAAGAAAGTTTTTGAAGAAAATTTGTGGATTGTGGATAGTGCAGGGAGTCGGCATTTAATATCCGACGAAGGGCTCCTGGAAGACGCGCGTGAATGTGGTCAAAACGACGCGCCAACGCTCCCGGATGGAGGGACACTGCAGGTGACCAAGGTTGGTCAAGTTACGCCGCGTGCAAGCGATATCTCTGGAAGGAACACCAAGATTACACTTACGGAGGTCTTCTTTGCGCCAAAATTGGCGAAGAACCTCATATCGCTGGGCTGTTTACGTAAGAAAGGGTGCATTTTAAGAGATAGTGGAAAGAAAATGAATTAGCCTTTCGAAATCAAGTTTTATTCGATGTTGAAGTTTACGGTTCTGTGTTTGTGGCTTATTTGCGTGCGGACAGACCGCTTGATTGTGCCAAAAGATTCTCGAATATGGCCATGAATGTAGCCCAAAGTGATGTAGGGGATGAAGTGCAAGAAGGCACCCTACATCACTTTCATGCGCGACTCGGGCATATCTCCTACGACGCAGTCGAAAAATTGGCCCGAGATCCGAGGTCAGGCATCAAAATTACGGACCATTCACGTCCTAATTGCCTCACCGGCGCAGAGGGCAAGGGACACAAGTCGAAACAGCCCAAGCAAGACTCTGGAAAACATGCACCGATTGATCGCGTGGGTGGGGTGGTATGTAGCGACTTGAAAGGCCCGATAACCCCACGCGATCGGCGTGGAAACTGATTTTTTTGTAGTGTTCGTGGATCACTACAGCAATTACGTGCGTGTTTTTGCGGCACGGACTAAAGATCGTCCCGCAAAGATGTTCGAGCATTTCCTATGCTGGTTTGAAAGGGATTTCGACTGCCGTATCCACGTCTTGCGCACAGACGGTGGAGGGGAGTACCGAAATGTCGACCTATTTTGCATGTAGACGGGTGTGCGGCGCCAGATTACTGAGGCCGGCACACCAGCGTCAAACGGCAAGGCTGAACGAATGAACCGGACCATTTTTAACATGGTCCGGTGCATGATTTTTGGATCGGGTGTGCCCTTAACTTTCTGGACGGAGGCGGCGGAGTATGCCACGTACATACTCAACCGCAGTCCGACCAGGGCAAACCCTGGAAGGGCACCCCCGATCCAGATGCTTACGAAAAAACCGAATCCCTAACCCTTGTTCGGTACAGTAAAGCGTGTCAGCACTTGGACAAGGGCCTAAACATCAAGAAGGAGAAGTAATAATGTGTAGTCTAATTAGCGTTTAACTATTAGCTACTATGTATGTCTTTATCCTAGATACTAATCGCGGCTCAGGGTATTCATCGAAGTGGGAATCTGCGTCAATGCTCGATCGTCTCGCTATTTCTGGCGGTGCTGGGTTGGTATTTAATGTGCACTGGATACAAAGCTGCAAACGCATACCATCTTCTCGTGTGTTCGGGTGCCGGCGTTCGTATTCGGCTACTGCTTCTAACTGCGCCCTCCCCTGTGTCCAGATGAAAAGAAGATGTTCTATGCTCCTTATACCTTTCGACGGTTTCATCTGTTTGTTCCACTCCCGTCCATAGACTAGCCCACTGTTTCCATAAATTCTTGGTACTCTTGCAATCCCATAAAACGTGAATAATGTCCGTCCGACTACTAAGACAAGTCGGGTTCAGCGGACATTTAGGATTTGATGACTGGCGCTGATAGAAAGTGTTGAGCTGAAATGTAACTGCTCTAAACATAACCCAAATTTGATAGTCAGCTAACACATTTCGATGTTTCCATACCTGCTTCGGGACTTGGTCTTGGATATAATGATTCCACACATCCCGTCTTCGTTTGATTTGTCATTTGTCCATTACGCTTGATAAAGCTGACGCTATTTTGCAATGATACATGTGTCGGTAGTGTCGTCTGATTGCCCACGGTATTTTTCAGCTGTTTGCCGGGTCCACCGTCCCATCCGTATCGTGATATCCGGATGCGGCTGACACATTACCGTGTTGATCGTCTTGTGCTTGGCTTTC
The DNA here is from genome assembly GCA_001887855.2 of Sclerospora graminicola. NCBI lineage: Eukaryota > Oomycota > Peronosporomycetes > Peronosporales > Peronosporaceae > Sclerospora > Sclerospora graminicola. The sequence goes on along the minus strand of MIQA02005398.1, from coordinate 3,387 downwards.
CTCTGATTTCATCAATCCTTCATAAATAGCTTGATTGCGAAGTTGCCACAGTCAGGTTAACCCCACACTACAGAAACCCCACCACAAGCGTTCAAATTGTTCTAGAAATTCGAACTCCGAAACGCCAAATGTGTTCATCATCGCCGCTTTCACTCTTCTCCCAATTTCCGGCGGCTTACGCTTAACGATGATCATTCGGAAACGACGTTCCGGAAACTGTCCATGTACCCACCTGCATCACACATTAATACATGGCATTTCTAGTGAGCATGCGCGCTGTACTATACGTATTGACGTCTAGAGACTGTGCATCGTGTAATTATCGGTTTCCCTTGGGTCGTGCCGAAGGCTTCTGTCGATGACTCGCAGCATACGCATAACTTACTATTATACTGCTATCTCTATTATGTATATTACTTCATCTATGATTTTGGTACAAATGCCCCCATTCAGAACACCTCATTGAGGTGTTCCGGAATTCCACGATCTCGGAACCGTAATGTGTCAAACACCAATTTGTTTTGTCCAATCATGTGTCACTATTTTTCAGTACAGAACGCCATTCCCCAACCCCATTTTAGTGACACTCGTCACTACCATCTTCGTGATAGGTACCGGTATTCCGGTTTGTGTACATATATTATTCTGCGACAGAATACCTTTTTCTGGGAATAAGGCATTCTCATCTAACACAGATACACTCCTTTAAAAGGTGACCCAACCGAATTTGAAATTTTAGAAATGGCAACGAAGGATATAGGAGCTTTAGTAATCGTGTTGTTCCCTCGAATATCAAGATCGCAGAGGGTGCGGCGACAAGCAGCTCGTCCAAATTTTTCTGCCTTAAAAAGCTATTACAAGGCGATCCTTCAAGTTGTCGGACCGTGCTCTGTCCACACTCGCAGGTTCGGGAATTTATCCTGTGGCTTCCAATGTCAAAACTGCGGCCAGACGTTCGTCAAGTGGCAAGGTCAGTGCTCATCTTGTTCGCATTGGGGCTCCGTGATGTCCAATGAGCAGAAAGAGCCGTTGTTTCGTCAGTCGAACGCTGCATCCTTCACCAAAGCTAGGACAAGGCGCGACGTGGCCTGGACTAGGGTTGGTAAAGAGACTGCACCCCACGCTTTACGTATGAATGAAGTCAAGTTGGACGTGTTGGTAGAGCGAATCGAATTGCCCGAACGGGAGTTGGTAGGGCACAGAACAGAAAACTACTGAGCTTGAAAGTGAGTACTATTGACGCATTTGTGACATAGAATTGGGTGCTAGGAGGAGGCTTCGTGGCCGGCTCATTAACGCTACTTGCAGGAAATCCTGGAGTTGGCAAGAGCACGGTGTGTAATAACTATTTCATTGATATTTCGATAATTACTGCGAGATTTTTCTAAGGCAAATGCCATTGGTTGGGATATTTGAAATTCAACAGCTAGCACTGCAGATTGCAAATATGCTGGCCATTGCATCAGTGATGCAAGGGCGTGGCGTGCTGTATATTTCTGGCGAGGAAAGCATGCTCCAAGTGCGTTTACGAGCAGAACGCCTTGGATCGGTGAGCAATAGCCTGTTTGTGGCTAGTGAGACCAATTTGGACTTAGTTTTTCAGCTGTTCGAAGGAGGCAACAAACTCAATCCCGATAGTAACGATTGCCAAGGATTTGGCGCTGTGGTAATCGACTCGATTCAGACAGTGTACGCTGAAGATATTCCTTCGCCAGCTGGTACAGTAAACCAAGTAAAAGAATGCACTCTTCGCTTGCTTCGGCTAGCCAAATCACGCAACGTGCCTGTAATTCTTATCGGACACGTGACTAAAAGTGGCGATATCGCTGGTCCCAAGGTGCTTGAACACATTGTTGACACCGTGGTGCAACTGGAGGGCGATCTACAGAGCGCGCGACGATTTCTACGATGCCAAAAGAATCGTTTCGGCAACACGAGCGAGGTTGGTGTCTTCACGATGACTGATGAAGGCCTCCAAGCACTGTCAAATCCTCTCATGGCTTTCGTTTCGTCACGTGATGACGAGGATGATGGCTATTCTGACAAAAGCCAAAATAACGACGCTGAATTGCTGGACGGGTGCTCGCTCACGATTGCCATGGAAGGCAAGCGGCCTATTCCTCTGGAAATTCAGGCGCTGGCAAACAGTGCACACAATTTCGATGTAGCGCGTGGTGGCGGTCAGTCCTTCTCACGCGTACGTGGTGTGGGCGTAGCATTTGAGAAACTCCTGTTGTTGTTAGCCGTCCTGGAGAAACGTGCTAGGGTTTCTTGTCGCAATCAGAGTGTTTTTGTAAACATCGCGGAAGGATACACTATCCAGGAACCTGCGGCCGACTTGGCGTTGGCGGTAGCGTTGGCCAGCTCTATTCTTGGCCGTCCCGTATTGGAGCGTGCTGCCTTTCTCGGAGAAATATCGCTATCCGGCCACCTACGGCCAGTCAAAATGCTTGAATCGCGGCTAACAGCAGCCCAAAAAATTGGGTTGAAGGTCTGCGTGATCCCAAAGGTACACGATGATGAGGTCATGCGTCGCTTGTTGCGCAATAAATTTGCCGATACGCTTACTGTCATCGAGGCATCGACGCTGCGTCAGGCCCTGAAGATTGCGTTCGGAAGTTCACTACCTGCGTCAGTTTTGCCTGATTCTAACGACGCTGCTGTTGCGGACGAAGGAGGCAAACTCTAGTTTTTGCCGTTTTGATTCAGGTGAGAAGCAACGTCGTAGTATTTATTCTTTTTTCGTACAGACACGCACAGCTGCAATCAACTCTTACTCTTTCCTCTTTTCGGCAACAGTTTTTTCTTTCCTTCTCTTTTCCTTTGCATGCACCTTCACCTAATGGTATTGTTGCGTTTAGCCTTGTTGTTTTGAACAAGCGCATGTAACGGAAGCCCGAGCTTCTCTTCCAGCGAGATACAAGGGCTCGTCTCCGGTTGCTTCATTGGCAGTTTGCCTGTCGATTTGGGCTGACGCACAGCCTGCTGCTTGGTATTACACTTGGCGCCTCCTTTCTGCTTCAAGTCAAGCTTCGGTCCAAGTACACGTCCAGTTTTCAGCACAATGGGCTTTGCAGCCGCCTTCACTTTGGTGGCATGTGATCGGTGAGTTGTGTGCACTTTCTTCGGATTTTTTGGAGCTTGCTTCAGGTCTAGCTTCACACCCACTGCGTCCCCAGATTGTAACTGGGAGTTAATTTTAGCTACATGAATTCGGGTAACTGAAAATACATGGACGTACGCGTCGCCTGCATCGCCTCGATTTGTTGCGCCGTGAGGTGGTCGCCCGCCTGCAGCTTGCGCTGATAGAATTTCTGCAATGCTTCCGCCTTGTTTGATGAGATTTTTCCACCGTGCCACGCTATACGACGAGCACCGCTGTTATGA
>MIQA02005397.1:17877-49598 GCA_001887855.2 Sclerospora graminicola | reverse complement strand
TTGCATTATTTCATAAGTCGCTTCACCACACTACCAACCGAGTGATGAAGATCATAAAACCCAAGATCATCGGGAAGCTTGAAGGTCGGGCGACCAGGCCGGTTTCAACTTGATCTGATCAGGAACCTCTTGGCGCAGATCGACGAAGTTGGCTTCACTACTGGTGCCTTCGACGCGAATATGCTGTTCGATCTGGATCAAGGGACGATTAGAGAAGCTATGACAACTCTGTATGATCACCTTGATTCGTTACTAGGGGCGAACCCAGTGGTCCAGTCGCCGATCGCAGGTCCTTCGCACCGATCTCAGTTAGTTGAATATCCTATGGATATTGAATCGATATATCAATCGTCATCACAATCTGGAGCGGACTCCACCGACTCCTCGGTTGGGATAACGCGTATGACGCTGGGCCCGAAAGGGATTAAGCAGATCGACCCCAAGATCGAGTCGCAGAGCAGGAAAAGTAAGCCTGAACCTGGTCGAGTCGGATCAGATGATAGTTTTGAAGATGCTCAAGAAGTGCCACAGAACAATCCAGCTCCCAGCACTGGTCATACCAACATACCGGAGATCCCAGAGCAAATGAGAACCATGTTCGCGACTATGATGAACCGATTTGCGAGTGAACAATATGGATTACCTCAGTACACACCTGGGCAAGGACAACCATGGCGATCAGCATCAAACATGAATCAGTCCGCTGAGAAACCGGTCAAGAGACCCATGGACGTGGATATGGAATCGGTCCAATCGGCTGGAGTTGTTCGATCGATATGCCAGGCCGATCACCAAGATCGATTTCACAGATCACCCCCACGGAGTGATGTGGACATGGAGTCAGAGGGCGAGATCAGTCAGCATTTCGATCCAGATGATCTGGACATTGAGATGCCTCGTAGGGCGAATATGGCCTCCGCGCAGGCATTTGACTGTGAATCCGGAACGATTACCCGAGTGCGAATGTCTGCGATCACGGAATTGAAAGATTTCACCGGCAAGGATATGGATGACGATCAAGCCAGAGCTTGGTTAAGTCGGACTAAACCAGCTTTTCTGAGGGACAAGACACCGGAAGGTGAGAGATGCCTGATCTTTGCTGATCTAATGAAAGGTCCGGCCAAGAACTGGCTTGAACAGCTGAGTCGAGAAGTGCGTTTGAAGTGGCCTTGTTTGTGTGAAGAGTTTGAAGAACAGTATTGCAACTCGGGGGTGTCTGTCGCTAGACAGTACTACGACACGAAGAAAAGATCCGACGAGACGCCGATCGAGTACTTACATCGGTTGAATGTTGCTGGTCTACGCGCGAAAATACCGATCAAGGACCCACAGCACCCGGATATAGCCCGCTAACATGTCGAACACTTCATTGGTACTCTGGATAATCGCGATCTGGCTGATCAGCAAACCCTGCTCCGTATAAAAGACTCAGAGCAACTGGAACTGACTCTGAGGACGCTGCAGCGGGCCAAAAGTCGACAGCCCAAGGTCGAGGTAGGATCGAACCGATACCGGTCAAAGCCACACCCTGATCAGGGCAAGATACCAGCAGCACGACCAGCCAGACCAATTCGGATGATCACGAAGGAATCAGACAGTTCAGGTTCGGAAGAGGAAAGTGGTCAGTCAAGTCTGAGCTCGGACGAGGAACAGTACCGTCATATCTTTACGACGGAACCAGTGTATCGCCCGAGATCATCGGCTAATGGCATGGATGGACGAAAATCTGGTGGTATTCAACCTGATCAGGACCGATCTCGTAAGAAATGTGTGCATTGTGGGTCGACCAAACATGGAGATCGTGATTGTTGGAAAAGAATTACGTGTGGGAAATGTGATCGTAAAGGTCACCCTTCTGATCATTGTTTTTTCGTATGCAAGACTTGTGGGAAGCTTCATGATGGCGGTGCCTGCCCTATTGAAGAATTTTTTAATCTGATGCGCAAGTGGTATGTGCCGACTAAACATGCTGGTATGCTTCCACCAGATGTTGAGAAGATGTTAAACTAGATCGCTCGCCAGGTTGGAATCTGGTTCGAGCCGAGCGATCTACGCTCTGCATTTATGCATATGTCGGTAGCGGAGATAAGTTTGAGGAAAAGAAGATAACCGACAATACATGTTCTAATTCAAATTGCATCGATCGATGTCCGATCTACAGTCTCAGAGTGGATGAGTATTCCCGATCGGACGTGATCATGGAGTTGGATCTACTGCCCGGTGAATCCCGAGGATACTGGAAGTATCACTCTCCCGACAAGTGGTTTAAACAGGCTAAAGCTAATGGAAAGGTCAACAATGAAAAAGCCACTATTCTATTTGACTCTGGGCAGAAGTCTCGATCATCGACTCCGCCTTTGCTCGTAAGGTGGGATGTCGTATAGACAGTACCCAGAGGCAAGAATGTGTTGGGATCGGCGAGAGTTCATATATGACGGAGGGACGATCACGTGTTAAGATCACCCTGGCAGGATCCCTGGTCTACTATTTTAACGCTTGGGTTGGCCGGTTAGCCGGTCAAGACGCGATACTGGGAATGGATTTTATGGTACCAGCCGGTATACGACTTGCCTGTCTCATGGAACCCTGACTCTGCCAGATGAGGTGCAGATTCAGTTATCCGGTCGACGCCCTTTATATGGTACTCATGTGCGGATGCTTAAAATGGGTCAGTACGAGAACATCGGGGTGTCCCGATCAGTCGATGTGATGATTCGGCCGAGTGATCGGCAACAGAAATTGTGGTTAACCCGTGGTGAACGATGGGTACCAACGTTCGTTAAGGGTATTGGCAGATCAAGTTACATCAGGGTTACGAATATATCCGATCAGCCGCTGATCGTTCACGAAGGCATGATCTTAGGGATGTGGTTACCCGAAGGGAAAGTACCTCGACAGATCGGGTATGTCTCAGTGGGATCACGAAGATATATTGAATGGCAGAATCTGGCTTATCAAGCCACCACAGACCTGATTAGTGACGAAGATTTAGCGGATGAAGATACCTTACCTATGGTCGAGAAGCCGGAATATTCTACGCCGACCAAGCTGCTGATCAGGAGACCGCCGATCGAAGCGATAAGGGAAAGCCGGGTCAAAAAAGGTCCACAAATATTGAATATTATTAGAACCGGCTCACCGAAGACAGCGGATCCAGAGAGCGAAAATGATGGTGAGGAGTTCAGGAACGATCTTGAGAAGAAAAAGGAGGATGAATCTGCCGAATCCATTACGGAGGAAAATGAACCCGAAGTAGATCACCAGTTGGATGACTTACAAGCGGCGACTCAAGATGATACCGATCAGGAAAAGGCAGATCAGGCAGATGAACAAGTGTGTATACATGAAGGTGGTGATCAGTACATTGAAGGTTTCGAGAAGCAGATGGCCGTTTTGCCGGAAGTATCGCCCAATATGCCAGAAGTCACCATGGAAGATCTACAGGTCGGTGATCCCGAAGTGAACACGCCCGAGCAGATCGATCAGCTAAAGAAGATCATCTGGAAGAGGCGTCACTTACTGATGGGAAAAGGTAACGCCCTACCCCCAGCCGCATTCGGAGCTGTTTGTGATATAGACGTGGGAAATGCGAGGCCGATCGCTCAACGTTGTCGTAAAGTTGCACCTCAATACCGGGAAAAGTTATCCGATTTGATCAAGGGTTTGTTGAGTACAAAAATCATCCGACCGTCAACATCGCAGTGGGCATCACCGATCGTGATTGTGATAAAAAAGAACGGGGTCGATATTCGATTGTGTATCGACTATAGAATGGTGAATCGCCTCACGAAGTTGATGGTCTATCCGATGCCCCTGATCAATGATTTACTAGAAGATCTGGATAAAGTTTTATGGTTATCTTCGCTGGATATGGCTAGTGATTTCTGGGTGGTTTTGATGACTGATCGTGCTCGAGAGATCTCGGCTTTCGTTACACCTTTCGGACTTTTCGAATGGAATCGGATGCCGTTTGGGTTAAAGAACGCCCCACAGATCTATCAGAGACTGATTGACAATGATCTCTATGGATATTTCCAGATCAGTGCTGATCGAGAAGCTACCGATCTACATGATGTGTTTACGGAGGGCGAACCGGTCCAAGATCAGGGCCGATCAGTGTTGGGAAGGCGATCATTTATAGATGATATCTTGGTCACAGCAACATCATGGGATATGCTATGCGATAAGGTCGAACGGCTCCTGAACACCTGCGAGCGCTGGAATTTATCGATCAGTGTGGTCAAGAGTTTCTGGGGTCAACCCAAGGTCGCTTACCTCGGCCATAACGTGTCCATCCAAGGTTTGGAGGCAAACCCGAAAGAATCTGGCCGCTCTCAGCAACTTACCTTTTCCCCGATCACTGAAGGTCAGGCAATCCTTCCTCGGATCTCTGAATTATTATAGCCGATTTATCGAAGACTTCTCGATTTACGCCGCTATACTATATGAACTGAAGGAAGTGGATTATCATGGGCTACGAGAACGTGATCGGGTGGGAAGATCACTAAGTGAGGCTGATCGCGAAACCGAAGTTACTGAAATGGATATCAAGACTAGATCACTGATCGATCGGACTGATCCAGGTTCAGAGGACCATATGAAGCGAGCTATGGTAGCCTTCAGTGTGTTAAAGGCGAAGATGATCTCGACGCCGATACTGAAACACTTCGATCCGGGGAAGATTTCCGTGGTGATCCTATATGCCAGTAAATGGGCAATATCAGCCGCACTGGTCCAACATCACGATGGAGTTTATTGCCCGGTGACGTTCACAAACAGACATTAAAATCGAACGAAGTTAACTATGGTATTGTGGATAAGGAGGTGCTAGCATTATTACGTGTATTGGATGTTTGCTACTTTATGCTGGTAAGTAGATCAATTAAGGTATTATCCAGGCGATCTAGTTTGGCGTGGTTACTGTCAGCGGGTGGTTTAGATGGGAGACTGGGGCGATGGGCAGCGGTGTTATCTCAGTGGACTTTGGAGATCATCAAGTGCACCAAGGGCGAAGAAGAAATTCTTGGAACACTGGCAGCCAGCATCACGCCCCGATCAGAAGTCGATGAAGCCCTGATCGAGGTGGCTCCCCGGAAGCAACCACGTGAATCGATCACTATACCCCCACCGATCGTCGGCTCGGAGGAAAATCTGATCGTTGTAAGTTTCGACGGATCAGCGAGTGTGAAGAAAGGCGTGGGGGCGTATAGCGCGTTGTTATGGAAACTGCCTGAATGGACTGTTATATCGGCCGGTTCAGATTATACTCCAGGTATCACGGTCAATGAGGCCGCATATCGTGGTCTGCTGCTAGGTTTGGATCTCTTGCAAGAGCAAAGGATCGGAAGAGTAATCATATGCGGAGATTCAAACCTGGTAATTCGGCAGATCACTGGAGAGATCGACTGTAAAGCACCGCGTTTGATGCTACTGAACGATCGCGTTATGAAAGCTTTACGTGGATGGCCAAGGCATGATCTTTTACATGTGAAACGTGATTGGAATCGGAGTGCAGATCACCTAGCCACTATGGCTATGCGTGATCAGGCCGGATCAATAGTTACTGATCAAGCGTTGCTGGAAGAACTGGTGGAGATCAATAGGCTGCCTGAGCTGATTCGTGTGGAAGATGAAAAGGAAGCAGCCCAGATCTTGATTATGACGAGATCGCGAACCAGATCACCCTCTAACAGATCACTCTCTCGCGAAAGCCTGACAGAGGAAATAGTACAGGAGATGCGGATCGAAAGAATTCTCAAGGCTCAAGACGAGGAAAAATGGATCGTTGATTTGAAGGCGTTTCTAAAGGGTGATCTGGAGAAGCTGAGCCAGGGTGAAGCAAAAGATTGTGCTAAGATCGCGTCCAACTACGAGATCGACGAAAATGATCTATTGTTTTACTATGTTCAAGCTGATCAGGCCGATGCAGATCTGGACCGATCGGCAAGGCTCGTGATCCCGGAGATTTTACAAGCTGATATCTTACACCATTATCCCGTCAGTTTGGAGGGTGGCCACCAGGGTGTAGGTCGAACGTATCACAGGATTCGTAAACATTTTCATTGGAGAGGCTTATATCGAAGTATACAAAAGTTTGTCGGGACATGTACGGATTGCGAAACTGGAAAAGGTATGCCAAACATCCGGGGTAGATCACCTGGAAATATCCAGGCGACCTACCTTTCCAAGTGATAGCGATGGATCACATACCGTCCCTGCCAAAATCGTTCAAGGGCAATACAGAGTTGCTGATCTGGACTGATCTGTTCACGGGATTGGTGATCGCGAAGGCGGGATCTACCCGAACAGCCCAACAAGTCGCTTGCAGTTACGAAGAATGTGTTTTTCGACGGTTTGGAGCCAGTGAAGTGATCAGGCATGATCGCGAACCAGGTTTCATGGCCGAAGTCTTCCGATCATTCAATCAGATGCTTGGCCAGAAACAGAGCGCGACCATGGCATACCGTCCGCAGGCGAATGGTAAAGCCGAACGGATGGTACAGACGCTAACTAGAGCTATCAAGATGTATGTCGCGGACTCCGCTCAACAAGATTGGGATGAATATGCAGAGAGACTGGTGTTTGCGTTGAATTCCTCTTTCGATCGGATCAGGGGAAATACTCCTTTCTACTTGGCGTATGGTTGGGACCCCGATCTACCATCGAGTCGGTGATCCCTGTTGGATGCACCCGAGGTCGAGATCGCGAAGCTCGTCGATGGCGTATGGGACTCCAACGTCATTACCAACATGCGCGGGAGCAAGTCAACGAACGATTGCGGAGGGCCATCCAAGAAAGAGCTGATCGGAACAATGATCAGGCTGATTCGCATAATATCGAGCCGGGATCAAGGGTTTGGCTTTACTTGGATCGCGTGAAAGAAGGATATGCCATGAGGTTAGCGCATCTGTGGCATGGACCGTTCCGTATAGCCGAACTGATCGGTGATCATGCCGCTCGGCTGATTACTGCAGGTACCGATTATGGAATTTTCCCGATTGTCCACTTGTCGAAGCTGAAACTGGTTCGGGAATACCCTGATCGGCCTAAAACCAGGCTGTCATGCGATGATCAGCCAAGGTTTGACTTTGACGAAGCTCTCTTACCCGAAGACAGTTGGGAAAGAACGTTGGACCAGAACGAATTTGAAGTGGAGAAGGTTTTGGATACCCGATCAGGCAAGAGGACCCGATTTGGCCGAACCCATCGTGATTACTTGGTTCGGTGGAAGGGTTATGACGATCTCGAGTGGGTAGATGAACGTGATCTGAACTGTGGAGCTCTATTAAGAGAATTTGAACGTGATCGGGTGAGACGAAATCGATTTGGAGTGATGCAAACCCACGAAGAGGGCAACCAGGAATCTCAATAGCCTGGGTTGACACATTGTGACCAATCAGCCAAATGTAATGGTCGAGCAAGTGGAGATCAGGGTGGTTGAGCTGGTTTGGAGTAAATGGATGTATATATATACATATAATGCACGAGAACTATATTTGCATACATGTGAGCGATCGACATACAAGATGGAGACAATAGTGGGACCTGAACAGGAAGTGTGAATATGGAACGTGAAGATCATCAAGAACTGTCGTGATATATTAATGATTATGGAAAAACGAAACGAAGGTTGGTTGTCATGACGATCACGGGCCATACTTCGTGCGCAGGCGAGAAACCGCGAACCCTGGATGATCCATGGGGCTTGATCGGAACTGGTTCCGCCAAGGCTCCTGCTGATCGGTCCAGATCAGGCAATCACGCAACGTGGCGACCGGATTTGGATGTCCATAACCGGGATACCACTCCCCGCTGTCAGCCTTGAGTCCTCGCGATCCCGCCCGACGAACAGGTAAATGCAGCACGGCAGGAAACAAGAAAACGTCCAGATCGCACTCGCCGCGCTGAATCCCGTTGACAACATGATCGCAGATCGCGGCCCAGGCAGCCCCGGCTTTGGTGCGTCAACGCTTGCGAGCATGATGGTAATGCTCGATCCACGCGTCCTTGCGCATCGCCGCCGTGATCGGGAAATGGTGGGTCGCCTCCCATATCGCCTGAATATGTTCCTGGTAATACAGGGCCAAACGTCCCTGCAGATCAACAAGCCAGGGGCGATCGGGAAATGCCAGCCCGGGCATAGGTGTCATGAGGACATCCCAGGGTGCTGAATCGATCAGAAGCTCGATAGCGCCTCTGGTCAGCACCCTCGGTTGCCACTGCTTGTCTTTGGGCGCCGGCGATCTTGTCGGAAAGATCCAGCCTGGCGGGCGGGACCACAAGCGAGGGACGAGTTTGTGCCTCACAGCAAGAACCTGAGGCGTCAGATCCCATACCTGATCAGCACTCCAAGGTTTCCGAGTGGCCATGTGAGCAGAAGTCGGTTTGCCCTGCATGACGACGTATAAATCCATGAACCTTTGGTTCGGATTATAGCTGTAATCGTCCTGCTCGATCGACGATCGGCTCGCCGGGATGAAAACGCCCGTGAAATTGAGTGGTGGGGCGATCACTGCCCTATTAGCCGGTGGAGGAACGTTGGGATCAGCCGGAGCCGGTGTTTCCTCCTCGAGATCATCGTCGTCCTCGTCCTCGGACTCAAGCAAAGCGCTGGCCTGGGTCAGCGAATTCACGCCAGACAGGGTTGGCACTGGAGCACGGCGATCAGTACTGCGCGATCGGGACAGAGCAGACAACGTCCTCTCGTCCAGATCAGTCGACTCATCGTCCGAGTCAATCACAGGACGAGAGCGCTTGGCGGGAGTCATCTTCTTCTTTGACGAGCTGGTCCGTTTTCGTTTCGCAGAACTTAACACCGAGGGGGCTGATCTCGAAGTTGCTGGTAAACGGGATTGAGTAGACGCAGAAGCCGCTGCAGTGCTGATCACGGGCTGATCAGCACTATGGGCCGGCAAGGAAGCGACGGAAGACGCTGGTGATGGCGGGGCAGACTCGGAAGACTGTGGTGGCGTTCCAGACGGAGTGAAGGAGCTGATCAGCTCAGGAAGCCGTTGCAAAGCCGTCCGAACTGACTCCGAACCGGTGTTCGGTTTGGTCCACCTCTCCATAGTCTGTACCGCAAGGTGCCTCAAGTCGGCGTTATGCTGGAGCCAGGCGCGATCATCGAGCTCTAGGGTTTCAAGTTTAACCCGAGCAAGATTAAGCTCGCGCCGGCAATCTTCAGCTGCCTTCCGACTCTCGCACAACCTTTTCTGTATGTCGGCGCGGCCGATGCGAGAATCGGAAAGTTGCTTGACCAGAAGCTGGACCTGCTCATCCGAGTAGCGAGCCTCGACTTCCCGACGCTCTACGTCCTCGGCAGTGCAGATCTTGTCGTGCAGCAGCTGATCACGGTCGAGACGGTGATCATCGAGCCGTTGTAGATGATCCACCATCTCGACCATCGAGTCTTTCATTGCCTCAATACGTTCGTCTGGAAATAAACATGGAGAGTCATATACGGATTACAGAAGAAGTGAATGGGATAAACGTACCTTGATGGCGGATGGTAATAGTCAGCAAACCGATCAGCGACTGTAAAGAGGCGACGGTGTCCGAAGGCCGGGAGAGGCGCAGAGTAGCAAGGTCAGCTGATAGCTGATCACGCTCCACCGTCAAACTCTGAACGCGATCAGTCATGTCTTGCAAGTCTTGGTCAAGTCGGTCGTGATCTAGCCGAAGAGTCGACAGCTGGCTAGCCAGATCAGCAGAATCATGTGCCAAGGTATCGGCAACGATCCGACGATCGGATAACTCAGCGTTAAGTGCCCGATTGGTATCATATAGAGAAACCAACTCGGGAATTGCACTTCGGAGTTCCGACCGTAGTCGGCAAGCTTCCACGGACCCCAACGTGAGTGGACCCGATCCATCTATTAGACGAGCGAGCTGTTCCAAGTAACGGAGGGGGCGATCTGAAGAAGGTCGAGCGGGAGGATTCCAAGGCGGGCGATACGGAGTCATGGTTGTCGTGGGACGGATTAAGCTGGTCGTGATCGGCGCCGAAGTCGTGATCGGGGCGATCGCGGGATTAGTCGAACTGGAAACGGAAGGCGAGGCAGCGATCGGGCGGGCAGCCGAAGAAGACGAAGAAGGAAGAGAAGATCGGCTCGAGTCAGCCATGGTGATCGCCAGAGAGGAAGTTTGGAAGTGAGTGAGTCGAACTGCAGTCGTTGCGCGGCTGCAGTTAGTCTCAGGGGCGGCTGTGGTAAAGCGATCGGAAAATATTGAGAATGAAGTGGACCACACATGGCCGTTGATTGGTGACGATGGAACACCCATCAACATATGACGGTTGATGGGTGGGAAAGGCCGATCACAGTTACGATGAAAAGGTGGCGGACAACGGGTATTCACGATGTGAAGAAATCAGCCAAGTACTGTCATTACGCCTAGTCCCAGACACTGATGGAACGATGGAGATCACGATCACGATCGTTATCACAATTACTAAGTGGAGTTCCCGTGGATGTAAAACGAGGTGAGCAACTGTTGACATGACGTGTCAAGGACAGCCGTCTAGCCGATCTATGAATGGTATAGTGGTTGAAGTTGATCATGACACGAAGTTACGGCCTGATCGGCTGATTATGCCCGAGCAATGAAGATTAGATGTGGAATGAAGTCGGGCACGTGGAGTGACAGGTTGTGTGAGTGATGATAACCGATGGACTTGTCCGAGGACGACGTTACAAGGCCTGATCAGACCCGATCAGCTGAGATCGGTGTTGTATGGTTGCCCTGACGGGGTATAGAGGTCGGAAGTGTGGCTTAGCAGGTGAATGGAGTCGTGGTGATGGTGATCCAGAGCGATCCCGAGGTGATCAAGGGCTGATCGCCCTGATCACCACCTGATCACTCGGCTGATCACTATGCCGATCGTGATCAGGGCTGATCAGCCTCTGATCAGCGTCCAGACGCAAAGGCAAGTAAAGTTCTCGGTTAAGTCGGGCTGGATACGAAGTGGACAAGCGTCAGAAGGGCAGATCTCAAGTGGTTTCAAGGTCGTTTATCGAAGATCGGGATGGGTTGAAGATCTTTATAGGAGTCGGGTCGTGATCAGGGCAGAAGTGGTACAGATCAGCTTGAAGGTGCAGCCAGGATGGGCAAGGTGGTGCTACGCAACCGTGCGACGAAGTAAATAGGTTCGAAGTATAAGTCAGGCATGAGTTGATGTATGGTACACAGGTATAGGACATTGCATATATAATAACAGGTTTTGATTTTCCCCCTAAAGCAAAGAGTCGCTCCGCCACGTGTTGCGGTCATTGGGAGCACAGGGTTGATTAGTCCCCTCTTGCTCAACTATTTCCCTTAAGACGCGCTTAGACGCATTTTGGCTTACCGGAAGGCCCCCGACGGGTTTGTTTAGGTGATCGAGCCTCACCGTCCACGCCCATGTGTTTGGGACACGTTATTGATATTGGAAAAGGTTTTGTGGAGATAACGTTTGTGGATTACTGTGGAAGATCGTGGTTTGATCGCGTTTTCTTGGTTTCTTATTATCTCTCTCTCATTGGCTGGCCTGATCGGACGAACTTTCCCGATCAGTGCCTAGATACTGATTAAGTATCGACCCCAACCCGTTCTCCGGTGAAGATTTCCACCCGAGGACACCCCCCGTCTCGAGAAGGTCATCCCCTCCGACCTGATCAAGATCATCGTTTTCGTCACCGAGTCCACCTAAGTGAGTGTAACCACCCCCGATCAACGGGTACACAAGGTGAGATGAAGATAAACATCGATCCTGACGCGCATGAAGACCGGTCAGATGACCGGGAGGATCAGATCAGTCACCATAATGGTGATTCATCTGATTCTGATGCTGATCAGGATCAACGGAGTACCCCCTCCGATAGTTGGTCGTCCGGGCCAGTGGGTATCCGGATTCCGCCCAAGACTTCGGTCATGGATTTGGAAATCGGCTCCACCACATGTGCCGCCTTAGTCGACAAACGCAGAAAACCGATGTTTGACGCTGGTTTGTGCCTCATTGATCGAGATTCCGTCAAATTGAATTGTTTGATGCATTTCCATCGCTAATAGCTCTACAGCCAAAATGAAGAGTTGGGGCGCTAGAGGGCATCCTTGCCGGTTGCCTGACAAGACTCCATTGGTTGGAAAATTTCTTCATTTGCTAAAACTTGTGCTGTGGTGCCACGATGCAACCGCTTGATTAAATCCACAAATGCTGTAGAGATACCATACGCTTCCAAAACATTGAACAAATATGTTCTATCGATCGTGTCATATGCTTTAGCATAATCAAGGAGGAGGAAGACTTCACTTTGTTCTGGGCTGATATTCTCGCGATTGATTGTCTTCTTTTAAAGGACCATCATAATGTAGAATGCTCTATCTCTTTTCCGGTCATATACGAAGCCCTGTTGTGCTGGACTTATCAAGTGCTCTAAAAATCCCTGAAGACTTCTGGCAAGTATTCGTTCGAAAATTTTGTAGATAGTCTGCAGTAAAGCAATAGGTCTATAATCCATCGCATAGGATGAGTCCCCCTTCTTTTACGTAAAGGTATAATCAACGCCAGCCGAAAAGAGTCCGGATGCGTCGCCCCCGGTAATAAGCTATTACATAAATCAACTTGATCTTGTTCGAATTCTCCACAGAAATCTTTGTAAAAATAATTAGGTAGCCCATCCAGTCCACATGCATTTCTCCTTTGTAGACCTTTGATTGCTAACTATACCCCCCCCCCTTCAATTGGTGTCATTAAAAGTTTATTATACTGATGTGTCATTCGATATTCCACTGGAACTTGGACAAAATCATGAAACGCCGCTGCCAGCATCTGCGTTGAGATTGTCCTATGTGACCGCACTAACATTGCTTGCTAGACTATTGCAAATTGTCGGAGTCCACCCAATACCTGCATAAACCGAACCGACCTCGGTTGGTGCAGTGGTTAAGGCCCTGCTCCCGGGACCGGGAGATTGCGGGTTCGAGTCCCACTACGGACGAAATTCCAAAGTCGAACCAACTTGGTTGGGTTGTAAGTATAATGAGACGCATTCAACCTGCATAAACCGGTAGAATTATCTCAGTTACAGTCTGGTTTCTCTCCCAAATGGTTGTCTGCTTGAAACGCCAGCGCACATCTTCAGGGGAACGTCTCATTTTTTGCCCTCTTCTGTACCTGTTATGTCATTGAAGCTTATCCTCCGTCACTATTTGGATATCTGTCCTGGTGATACAGGTTCCAAACAATAAATTCTGTAAGGAGCGAGCTTTTCTTCTCCTTCGTCGCGCGTCTCTCTTTGTAACGGTCGTAATTTCTTGTTTCCATATTCGTTGCATTTGCTTCCAAAGCATTTTGGAAAAGTGTTCGTAAATCGAAAGTTGTTTGATTTTTGCTATTTCTATCCGTATTTCCTCCATTTTCGCCTCTTTATTGCCACTCCTCACCGAATAGACTTGTCTCGTTTGTGATTTTGTTCGTTGCTGCCTTTGTGGGTTTCGAAACTTGTAGTACGACCTGTTCGTGGTCCGACGTACAGGGGACTCTGTTCCTGTACTGTATGTACCCATCCTTGTCGAACGTCCGAGACGTAAAAGCGATCCAACCAACTTGCGTACCCCCCCCCCAGAGAACGTAAAGAATTGAAGAGGGTCAATGATATCGCCATCTACAACATCTGCTACGACGACTTTGTTTGCGTCGACATGTTCAGTATTTGCAGTGCTGCTGTGAGCACGGGGCTCTCTGTACTATAGCCTCTCTCTCCTCCCATCCGGTCTAAAACCGGTACTTCCACGCGATTAAAATCTCCGGTAACAATCACAGGGCCGTAACTGGAAGTCGCTCGTCGAAACAGGTCCTAAAGAAATGTCCCCGTTCCTCTTTGCGAGCTGCAGGAGCATACATGTTAATTATCGACCGCTCACCGATGGTCATTGCCATTAATCGTTTATTCCATTTATCCGAAGCAATTTGTGTTATCCCAGTTGCTGTTTCCGAAAATATTAACATCCCGACACCTTCAGTCTTGTCTTGTGATATTCCCCAGTAAGCTAGGCGCTGGTTATTTGTAGCATACCCCCGCATGCTTTCCCATATTGACGTAAGCTCATCTGCCTCTGATGCTGAGGATATATGTGTCTCTTGAACTAATACACATAATGTGGTTCTACGATCCAGTGATCGGCAAGCCTAAAGCCATTTTTTCTATCCGCACTTTTGAAACTCCGTACATTCTGGGTAACAATGGTGAAGTCTCCAATGTACCCTGTCCGTTATTTGGCCCAAGTCTTCATTCATAAATATTTTCGTATTGATACTACGTGATTTCGCCCTTATTTATCTCTGCCAAGTAGCTCCTGAGCCAATAGGATCCTCAATCGAGTATTCCTCCCCAGTATCACAGCGATCTTCGCTTCATATATGTAGGCGCATAAAAGTTATCGACTCTGAATGTGATTAATTTGGAGCGCTCCTAATTGGACAAACGCATTGCCCCCATATTCCACTTTACGTAATTTTAGCCATTCTTGGCAGCTGTCTCGTATTATTGCTTTTCGGAGGTTCCCTTTAACGACCGCACTCGTTTATCCCAGTAAAAGGCCAGCGCAACGTCTCATTTTTTGCCCTCTTTTGTACCTGTTATGTCGTTGAAGCTTATCCTTCGTCACTATTTGGATATCTGTCCTGGTGATACAGGTTCCAAACACGCCGTCTGTCGTGGTCGTACCATTACTTCCACTGCTCTTCCCACTGGCACCATTAAATAATTCTGTAAGGAGCGAGCTTTTCTTCTCCTTCGTCACGCGTCTTTCTTTGTAACGGTCGTAATTGCTTGTTTCCATATTCGCTGCATTTGCTACCAGGAAAAGTGCTCGTAAATCGAAAGTTGTTTGATATTTGCAATCTCTTCCCGTATTTCCTGCATTATATTTTCGCCTCTTTAAGCGGCTGGAGGCCCCCAATGCCATGTGCTTTTCCAATTGATAAAATATGATCCCAACACTGCTTCCGCCAATCAGTAACTAAAATGCTCATCCGTTCTGGACTTAATCGGTTAAGTATGAGGTGGGGGTGGTTTAAACAGTATATCAAATACCGAAGAGATGCCGCGTCTACATTCGCTGCTTTAACCAAATTTTCTCTGACGCCTCCACCTTGGGAAAAGTTGATCTGACTGCGTTCCGCCATACCTCCGACATCTCGTTCCAGACTATGTTCCAAAATTTGCTTGTTGTACCAATGAGTTTCTTCTCTTCAGCTGCGTCCTCGAATTAACAAGACAAATGCATTATCCATCCAAAACTAAGAAGGCCGAAAGACCACTACAACGGCTACACATGGATGTGGATACAATTGAAGACAAGAGTGCAATATGTGGAAGCAGATATTTCCTGCTTATTGTGGATGAATACTCACGTTACAAGTTCCCACTAGACAAGAAGTCAAGTGCAGTAAACAACATCAAGAAGCTAGTTACAAGGTTGAACACAGTTCAAACAAAAGAGAAGAGTTGTACAAGAACTGTTTGCTGATCAAGGAACATAGCTGATTAATTCCGATCTACAAGAGTATTGCTGTCAAAGAGGGATCAAGACACTTACCACAAACGGATACAGCCCACAAGAAAATGGTGTGGCAGAACGATGGAATGGTGTCATCGTAACGACGATTAGGACTCTACACACTTTCCCTATACCCTATGGGGTGAGGGCCTACTACATGTAGTGGATACATGGAATGTCACAGTATCGAAGACAATTGGAGATCACACACCATATGAGCTATTAGTATGAAGAACGCCCAGATGTATCACATCTTCGGACATGGGGCTGCGTGGTGTTCGTCTACATATCAGATGGAAGACGTAACCAAAAAGAGAAGCTGAGAACCAGGACAAGGACAGGGATCCTGCTGGGATACTCATCGAGCGCGAAAGGGTACAAGTTCATCGATATCAGAACGGGTGATGTTGGAACAGCAAGGCAAGACAACATACGATTCAAAGAAGACTATACAATACAGTCGAAGTACATGGAGATACTTCTGGACAATGCCTATGATGATGAAGCTAAACAGCTGCCATCTCAACCTCCCTTTGTCAAAATGCGAAAAAAACATGAGAAGTCTTGAGTTTGCCGAAGCCAAACCGGTGGCAACAAGACAGGATACCAACCTAGAACCGGTTGAACAGTGGTGGAAAGAACTATAGGACCACAGATTTTTTTTGTGTCTTAGGCGATACTAGAGGACCTACCGACATTGGAATTCAACCAATCATAATCATTTTAAAATATAGATTTATGGGTGCCTTTGAACTGCAAATCAGAGCACCCCATCTTGAAAAAACACGTAACCCTGCTAACTTGACCTGGCGAATACCATAGGACCAGCATTTTTGACAGCAAATATCTCAAGGTACAGATGCGTTTTCGTTCTAGTTTTTTATATGTTATAGCTACTAACACAACGTATATGTAAATATAATTTTGAAGTTTTTTTTTATTTTAAGATGCCTAGAGGCTCGACTCTCTCAGACTTCGAAAAAGGACAGATCAACGCATTAAAATCAGCAGGAAAAAGTGAAAGAGAGATTGCAAAGTGTATCGATCGTTCGAAAACAGTATTTCATAATTATTCGTCCAATCCTACTGAGTATGGAAAGCTTCGAGGGGGAGGAAGACCGAAAATACTGAGCGACGCTTCACGACGATTGTTGGTCAGAGAGGCAAGGAAAGGTATTTACAGTTCTGGACAGCTTCAAAAAATGTTAAATCTTCCTGTCTCCAGTCGTACAATCAGAAATGAGCTTTCCAATGATCCCACAGTCCAGTACAAGAAGAAGAAAAGTGCTCCAAAGTTGAAAAGCATCACATTGAGGCGCGGTTGGAGTGGGCAACTGAGAGGGTCACGTGGGATCATCAATGGGACAATATTATATTTTCTGACGAGAAAAAAAATAATTTGGATGGTCCTGACGGCTTTCAGTTTTATTGGCATGATCTGAGAACGGAAGAAAATTAATTTTCCAAGCGACAGTCAGGTAGAGGGTCGGTTATGATTTGGGGAGCATTTTCAAGCAAGGGAAAGTCCAGTTTAGCTATTCTATCGGGAAATCAAAAGAGTGGTGATTATTGCAGGACCCTTGAAGACCATTTACTACCATTTGTAGCGCAATACCATCAGTCAAGCTGGATTTTTCAACAGGTCAACGCTTCAATTCATCGTTCAAAGGTATCAACTGAGTGGTTCAGATCCAACAATATCGATGTTATGCCGTGGCCAGCGTTATCACCTGATCTGAATCCAATTGAAAATCTATGGGGAGTACTTGCTAGGCGTGTTTACGGTAAAGGGAGGCATTTTGATACCATCAATGACCTGATAATTGCGATACTTCAACACTGGGAGCGAATCGACTCGGAATACACAAAAAAAATTAGTCCGGTCGATGCAAAAACAATGTGTTACAGTTATTACAAGTCGTGGGAGTAAGATAAATTACTGATAATCAATTTTTAATATACATTGAACCTTTTCTTATGATTTATATTGCTACGGTCTTTTGTTTTTTCCAGGTCAATTCTCCAAGATTCGGTGTTTCTCAATATAGGGTGATCCAATTGGTAAAACAAAGACACTACAATATCGATATTTAAAAACGATAATGATTGGTTGAATTCCAATGTCGGTAGGTCCTTTAGTATCGTCTAAAACGCAAACAAATCTGTTGGTCCTATAGTTCTTTCCACCACTGAAGTGTACATCGAGGGTCAGGGGGAGTCGGACTCCACAACGAAGCGTGTACAAGACACGGATATACGACCTACAAGAAAAAGGAGGCCTAATTCGAAGTACAAGGACTATGTGCAAGTGTATCATGTGACATCCAAGAGGGCAAGGAAGCAGAAGCTAGCGCAGGGCGCATATGAGGGCTATGTGACACAGCAAAAGACAAGCTTCTTGCAGATGAAATCAAAGTACCACAGACCTACAAGCAGGCTATTGCTGATGAGCAGTACGCAGACTACTGGCTAGCTGCTATGCATGAAGAGATGGCATCATTGAAGAAACATGATGTATGGATATTAGTACCGCGAAGGACGAAGTGCACAGAACAGAATGTTATCACGAATCGATGGGTGTATGCACTTAAGAAGGACGAGCAGGGCTACGTGAAACGTTTTAAAGCACGGCTAGTGGTGCATGGATTCAAGCAAGTCTACGGCATAAATTATTACGAGACATATGCACCAGTGATCAGATTTGACACTATTCGAGCGGCGCTATACTTTGCGCTACAGCGAAGATGGGTGGTACTACAATATGATGTGAAGACAGCCTTCTTACATGGAGACTTACAGGAAGAAGTTCTCATGGAACAGCCGAGCGGCTTTGAAGACAACAAACAAGACTATGTGTGCAAGTTAGTCAAGGCTCTCTATGGACTAAAGCAGGCTCCTAACGTATGGAATTGCAAGCTACATGATCGACTACGACGTCTACACTTTGTTCGAGTCGAGTGCGACTGGGGCCTGTACGCCCGATTCCAAGAGGGGGAGATTGATATGCTGCTCACTGTATACGTGGATGACTCTATTGCTCATGGGAAATGAAGCTGATTGTGATCAAGTAAGGACACAACTCAAGGAAGTGTTTGAACTGGTAGAGCTTGGACCAGTCAAGTATCTATTGGGTGTCGAGGTGACGATAGACCGACATGCCAAGACTATATTCTTCAGTCAAGAAGCATACATTACGGAAATATTAAAGCGGTTCCATCTGGCGACGTGTAACCCAGCGCCAACACCTGAAGCGGCGACGTACATCGTCACTAATAAGGAAGATACTCGTGAACAGCCATACCGAGAGGCAGTTGGAGCACTGCAGTACTTGGTATCGGGCTCACGGCCGGACATTGCGCATGCTGTGAGAAGGTTGGGGCAATATTTAAGCAACCATACGGCAGAACATTATGCACAAGCGAAACGAGTGTTCAGATACCTACAAGGAACCAAGGACTTTGGATTGCTGATGGTGATACGACAAGGACCTGTAGAAGCAGTTGAATTAACTGTCTACACGGATGCAGACTATGCTAACGATAAAGAAGATCGAAGAAGCATCAGCGGCTACGTAACAATGATGGATGGAGCTGTGATCGGCTATGGATCACGCAAACAAGGAATCAATGCACTAAGCACCATGGAAGCTGAATACTATGCGATGCATGAAGGTGTAAGGGACTTGCAGTGGGTACACAAGTTATGCAAGGAGTTAAAGGTCAAGACACAAACACCGAAGATATATTGCGACAACATGGCAGCCATATATCTCACGAAGAAGCCTGGTAAACATCATCACGTCAAGCACATTGAGAACAAGTATCATTACGTGAGGACATTGATACAAGAAGAAAGGCTTAAGACGGAACATGTGCCGACAAACAATCAAGTGGCAGATATATTGACCAAGGCACTAGAGCGTGTAAAGTTCACGCGTTTCCGAACGATGTTAGGCGTCGTGCCACGCAGGGCGAAGGCAGACGACCAGTTTCAAGGCAATCTACTTGAAGCAATTGATGGAGGAGCAACTACAGACTTACGTGCAGGGCGCGTTCAAGTGACGGGCAGAGGCAGGGACCCAGGCACCGTCCTCTGGGTAGGACTCAGAGCTGTTAAGAACAAACCTTACGACATGTGATACCTTCCAGTAACCAGGTCGAGGGGAAGTGTCAGATATCCGGATACCGGATGAGCGACCAAGTTGCTGGAAGGTTACAAACCTATAAGAAGTCACCCAAGACGCAGGGCGTCTACCGCAGGGCGGTTATGCAGGTGCGACGCAGGGCGTCAACCGCAGGGCGGTTACACATATATGATGCTGAAGTTGCAGGGCAACCAGATGCAGGGCATCCAGACGCAGGGCGTCTACCGCAGGGCGGTTACATATATGATGGGTTGCAGGGCAACCAGATGCAGGGCATCTAGACGCAGGGCGTCTACCGCAGGGCGGTTACATATACATTGGGATGCAGAGCACCCAGACGCAGGGCGTCTACCGCAGGGCGGTTATGAAGTTAAAGGCAACTTCAACTTCAACATATATATTTAGATATTTGTATATGCATATTATATTCATGTCTAACTAATATAAAGTAGGGCGTGCAAGGTGAGGTGTCAGTTGACATTCTCACAGGTGAAGCGCAGGGCGCTATCCACCTCACCTTGAGTCCCCGGGGCCATTCAGGCACCGACCGTAACGGAGTTAAATACTTTCCCTGTCGTACAGAATAAACTGTAGAAGTGCATAGTAATAGCAAGTAACTCTGATTTACTATTAGTAGTACTATTACTACTTAAGTACTATTAAGTACTTACACATTGAAGTCACTAAAGTGACATGGACACAACGAGTGACAAAACCCAACAGGATCGCGCGCGTCGCGTATACAACAAAGGGAGGAGTAATACCTCTCACGTCCTTGAAATGTTGAACTGTCTTGTAATATAAAGAAGAAAGTATACTGATCTGCACAGAAGAAGGATTTGTAGTCTACAAAGGAAAGGACACTAGATCAACGAACGACTAAGTAGATAGGTCAACAAAAGAGAATGCAGATAGGTCAACAAAAAAGAAAGCAGATAGGTCAACAAATAAGAAGATGTGTACGTAGGTCAAGGACTCATCGTTAGAGGAGCAGAGTTGTAGTCAGTGGAGCAACTTCGGAAAGCGGTGGAAGTTCCTGTGCCGGCCCCTGAGAGAGCACGCTATTGTACCACGCAACACGCCCTTCTTCTGCGAGGAAAGAAAGGACACCCCAAAAAACTTCACCATGCCACAGGAATGTAGACGTCGCTCTACTTGAAAGCAGTATCCGGTCATAAAGACGATATCTTCAGCAGCACGTGTGTCATCGACAACTCGACGGCGCAAAACACCATGTCAACCATTGTAAACGATGAGGAACGATTCGCCAAGCGTAAAATCCATCCAGCCCTCAACTTCATCGAATCCATCATTGTTAGTCCAGTCCCAGCCGTCTTGATCCACATCTCCTGCAAAATTTTTGCCGGTCTCCGGCTGCTGCATCTGTCCCGGCTGTTGCCCCTCATTTCGTTCCTCAGGGTCGGCCGCTGAGAAGCTCGTTGGATCTGTGTCGGTTTTGGTACCTTGCCTCGCTACCACGTCATCGAGCTGCTCTCCGGATCGGCTGCGATTTGCGCATCCACGTCAGGGCATTGACCACGCGGATGTCCTTTTAACGGGTTATTGCACTTCTTGCAACATCGTTTTTCCGAGCAGTGGTACGACTGGGTGTAGCAGATGCTGTTGCCACTGCGTTCTGGGCAGTCGTTGCTGCATTCTGGTCAATCAAAGATGCATTATGTGAAATCAAAGCTGCGTTGTTGGGGTCACTCGTGAGGGCGGTGACAAATAGCACCAGCTGTTGGTTCTGGGCTTGCAGCGGTTGGCTCTGACCTTGTAAAATCTGCTCCATTTTGTCAAGACGCTGCTTAGTGGCGTCCTTGGCGGTGGTGCGCTGACGCTTGCTGGTCGTAGGGTCATACTACTACTTTACCCGCGTCGTTATGCCTCAGTTGCTGCAATCTGCTGGTTGACTCTCTCTACCCGTATTGAGTCATGGGGATCAACTGTTTGCGAGCGATACGGACAATCAGACGCTCTTGGTAGGACGGGATAACGAGCCCCGTAAATGGATGGGTCCAACGTGACATGCGGTAAGGCCCAGTGTGGGTGAATGCCTGTCAGTTCCAGCGGGACATGCCGGAGTATTTGTTAACTCATGGTGGCATGGAAACCCAAACACTGTGCGGCAACTACAGGTTGAAGGGTCCCAAGTGTCGAGATCAGTTCCATTCTGCTCACTATCATTCAACAGATGCTTTGCCTCCCGGAACTCCAATGCAATCAATTTCATACAATGCTGAGAGACATGCTTTATGCAGGTTGTTAAACTCTTCATCACTCAACATGACGCGTCCTAAACCGCATGTACAATCGTGATTGAAGCTATTCTTGAATCTCTCTAAATTGTATTCCATGCTGGATTTCAGCGCCTGGAATACATTCCTTAACAGAGACATGGAATTCGATAGCCACGTTTTTAATGGCTGTGTGGTGTGCTCCCTCACAGACAGACGTGACGCGACGATCAAAATGCGTCGTTTGAGTCGAGATAAGCAGCCCAATGCCGCTTGTAGGGTATCTTGTAGTCATCCAAGTATTCAATTGTATCCGTTACGTGACTGACAATGGATTTAAGTCGATTCCAAAGCATATTGAACTCCACCTCATACTTCGCGTAAATCATCTTCTTCCATACTTTGAGGAACCTGTCCCATTTGTCTTGCCATTCTCCCACATCTTCTTTGAGTTGTTCTCCTGAAAGACCTTTTTGCAGTGCTCAGTAACATTTGTATGATGTGCCAGGTCAACAACATAATCTGCATTCAAGCACCACAGATTCACTTACATCGCATGACATTTGTTGCCCAAGTGCACACAGTATCTGAACTCCTTGAGACTCCCATCCAATCTATTCAGTGAGCACTTCATACAGCGCTTTGTCATGGTCGATGGTCTGAAGCCAATAATGCCTTGTCAGTCACATGCTTTGCTTGTTTGTAACTAACAACAACTTGTGGCCGAAATGCCAAAAACATTTTAATTCGCCAAGGGCCAACGATAGTCTTCTTTTTTCTCAGAAGGAATGAAGACCACGGCGACTGTAAGAACCTGATGGTGGTGCTCGTTAGTATCGTTTCCCATTTTATCGTGAGAACCATTAGTGGATGAAATACCACCCACAATATAAAAGAGCTATTGGATAGTAGAGTAAGTAACTAACCACCGATGTTAGAGGAAACGGCGCTCATCTTGTACTGGGTCCTGTTAGTTTTGTAGGTGCAATCAAACAACAAATTGATTTTTGAGTGCCATCTCGCGCATAGGGACGAAACCCAGAAACAACCGTTGAAGCTCCGAGAACTCAGTCATCTCCACAATTCCTTGATCATTTGCTGGCTGGGTACTTTATTGACTTTTGTGCTGGCTTGATGGCGTATGAATATATTCGGTATACCCAAGTTCATTGTTTAAAAAAACTCTCCTCATTTCAAGGCGCAATTGCTCAATATCCGTGCGACTTGATATATTGATGATTCAGACGCCAACAAATGAATGCACTCTAATCACATCTGACATACCAAAGGAGTTGCTCCATTCGTTGCTTATGTATTTGGTTTTGATGAGTGAAGCGGATTTGACGTTTTGAGCATGTGGACAATATTAAGCGGCCTGATGTACATGTTGATCAGGTTCTCGATGTCGGCCAAAACTTCCGGAGTTTGCGTAAAGCGGCGGGCCATCTTCAGTTCAATCAGCTCGTGTCGAGTACGTCGAAACTGCCCGCAATGGTTCATGTTGCTTTCTTTCAATGTCCACGATGTGATGGGTGACCCCCGTTTCGATCTCCAAACGATCTCCAAGTAAAGCTCGCATTCCTCGGTCTGCTTTGTGCCCGCATTTCTGAGAGGGACCCGAATAGGAGGAAGCGGAGCGGCAGCTGCCAGCTCACACTTGAACGCGATAGATACGTTGATCGTATTGTATGGTATTTGTACGTACGAAGCTTTGTGAGCGAGAATCCTTCACTCATGGCCCACTGTTGGAGATCGCAGCTTTTTGTTTCTTCCAAGGACCAGGGGGAACCGGCTGAACAGACAGCCAGGACTCGTCGGCCACCATCTCAAGAAAGAGAGTCAAGTCGTATATTAGCAGGCTCCTAAAAATGAGGTATTGTGCTACGAAAAAGTACAAAATGCCTTATTTAAGCTTCACCGGAGCGCCTCATTTTCATGGGTGGCTTTAGTAATATACAGTAATAATAGAAGCGTGCCCAAAATCGCGATACTCCAAGTCGTCCGAGAGACATCGCTACGTAAGCTATAGATCGCCTTCTCGAGTTTGCCATGGACGTATCAAAAAAAAAAACGACAGATCTCCAGCTCAGAGAAAAACCAATGTACAGTGTGGAGCAATCAGAACAGCTCAGAATACACTGCATGCACCAGCGAAGAAAATTCGTACGCAGCGCCAACACTGGCTGCCGCGCTACGAGGTTAAGTTAGGTGTTCGACCGATCCAAGTGCCAGGAGAGCCTGTTCGACAAGCTTTATGTAAGTTCTGTAATCATTTCGGGCGTGAATTAGCGCTTGGTGCACAATCCACTCCTTTCTCGATGTTACTGAGTGTCAAAAAGCGCAGGAAGATTCAACACAAGAAAGTTTTCTCGTCATTTCGTCGTGATAATATTGTTCGACATCATATCAATGAACACCCAAGCAAATGGATAGAGTTCCAGCGCGTCCGATCGGATAATCCACAGGCACTGGCATTCTTTTTTGGCGCGAGGATTAACCCTGCGTCCATCAATGCGTTTCTTGTTTAAAACGAAATTCTCGTATTTACCATTCCGTCTGGTATTATTGAGACTATTGACTGCCTTTATGTCGAAAAGTCGGATTCAAACCGACTCGGATCGAATCATTTGGATGATCTTGAAGGAGAACAATCGCTACTACCAAGTGCATTTGATGGATTTATCGAGCAAGAAGATGGTTCCTACTTGCTTACGATGACAAAAAAGAGCAATTTATTACAGTGGTGAAGTGCCTTCAGTCAGTTGCTAGTTTTCGAGCCGTGGTCGACGTGTTCCGGGTGTTCGGCGAAGCCCTAATGAACATGAAGCTAGGCACACCCAGCCAGAAGACTGTCGCATGCTACGTTCGCAACCTTGTTGCTATCAATCTGTCCGCTTTGCGAGTCATATTGGATTGTGCATGGTGTTTTTCGCTGCTTGTTGACGGTGCAACACATAACGGGAGCAGTTACTTTGACGTCCGCATCTCCTTCGAATACACTGGGTCACTCTACAATTTTCACTTATTGATGATTCCAACAGGCAGTCGCGAGCATACTGCAGCCGTTTACGCCGATCTTGTGCTAAATGTTTTGAGAGACGTGTTTGGAAATGAAGTATTGAAAAAGCTGGTCGGGATTGCAACGGACGGAGCGGCTACAATGTTGGGTTGTAGACGGGGCTTTTCTAAACGTATTCAGGATGCGTGTGGTACTGAAGGGGCAAGTGGCATTGTGGTTAATTGGTGCGGGAGCCATCAGATCAATTTGGTTGTTGGAGAGTTTCTAATGGTGTTGGATGAATTTGTGGATTTTCGATCGGTCCTCGGCCGAGAAATTTCGTTTACGCGAACACATGAATCGGTTTCGATGCAGCTAGGAAGGTGTCCTACGTATGCAACAACCCGTTGGAGCTCGATCTATGATACCTGCAATTATCTTATGCAAAATTACAGCAGCTTGCAGCAACTTCAAGACGAGAAAGGTCGCATAAAGTCAAGTCCTTTGTGGTGGTTGTGTTTGTTTATGGTCGCTGACATCACGCGTCCAATACAGCGGTGCTTTCAAATGATGCAGCACAAGACAGTGACGACTACAGAGCAGTACGATGTTCTCCAGGACTTAAATACTACCCTGTTGCTGCGCTTCCAAGACGACGAAGATGAAAATTTTGCGAAGTTCAGCTACGCAAAAATGGAACTGCAATTATGTGGAACATCGCCATTTTCTCGTAGACTGTACGACTCCATTAGTTTCGAAAATCAGCAAAACATAATGGAGGTATTCATGAATGCAGTAAATGTGCTCGCTGATGGAGAAGTGGCGATACAGATTGAAGTCGGGCGCGACAGCACTGCAAAGCGTCCTCTCAGCCCGCTTGAAATTATTTCCTGTAATGACGACGCATTTTCCGACATGTTACAGATGTACAGTGAACGCTTGATTAAACAGTATGATGCACCTATAGTAAGCGTAATCTGGAACCAGCGTAAAGCTCTCCGTGAGGAGAGTAAAAAATACAGCGATCTATACAGACTCATGTGTGGGGTTAATTGCGATCGACTGGACGTGGCATGGTCGAAGGTCGACTCGGAAGGCGAGTATAATCGGCTGCGATCGTTTGCTATGGGAATTGGAAGCATAGCGCCGGGAACTCATTCGGTCGAAGGAGATTTCAGTAATCTAAAGCAAATTAAAGGTGAATATCGTGGACGGCTGAGCAACTTTGCCCTCGAAGGGCAACTACAGGCAATGCAGTATTTCGACTTAATTAAGATTGCCGCCTCAACAAAGTAGTAGTGGATGCAACGTGTCGTGGAATCGGTATCAAGATTCCTACAAATTTTATATTACACAAGCCTCACTCTTCGTCGGCAATGAAAAGTAGGTGTTTTATCTATTTTCTATTATGTTGGAGCTAACGACCTCATTTTGCGACCTCATTCTTCTTTTACAACAGGTTCGTTATATGAATGCAAATGTGTTTACGTTGAATCGTGCTATATTCAGTGCTTCTGCTTATGTGACGTTTAGATCGAAACCGCGCGTTGGTTGTTTTGATGATATTACCTGCTCGTAATTATGCTAGCAGACGCAATATTGCAAATTGGACGGCAGTAGACTTACGATTTCTTACACGATAAAAAAATAAATATACGCCCACACTCCTACACGATACAACAAAGTTTTAAATATTAGCCACGATACTAAGGATTAAATGCAATGCAACAATGCGTACCCAACGCTGTTGTTGCAGCTAAGCAGTAGTTGTCGAATATTGTAGGCATTTTAGCGAGCAAATCGCTCAACTAGGTGATAAGGCCTCCTACACGACACAACAAAGTATTAAATATTAGCCACAATACTAAGGATTAAAGGCAATGCAACAATGCGTACCCAACGCTGTTGTTGCAGCTAAGTAGTAGTTGTCGAATATTTGTAGGCATTTTAGCGAGCAAATCGCTCAACGTAGGTGATAAGGCCACCTACACGACACAACAAAGAATTAAATATTAGCCACGATACTAAGGATTAAATGCAATGCAACAATGCGTACCCAACACTGTTGTTGCAGCTTAAACAGTGAGTATTGCGACAGCAGTAGTTGCAGAAAAAATCATTGTCTGGTAATATATGAGATTCAGTATTGGTTAATGACTGCCTCATTTTAAATTTTGAAAATGCCCTCAAAAAGACAGTTTGAGGTATGAGGTAAAATATCCTCGTTTTTAGCAGCCTGTATATTAGTGATGTTAAGCAATTCTGGACCGGCTTTGTGAAGATTGACCGCAAACGTCGAAAAGTCTGACGTCTCAAATTGGTGGCTGTGCAACTACAGTCACACCTCCTTATGTGGCGCACTCACGACCCAATAAAATTCGAGTGATCCCGAAATAAAAACGCCATCTATGGGGGGTTGAGAGATTCGGTACTAACAACCTGAAAATTTCATGATTTCCTTCCGAGAGGCAATCGTAACCGGTGACATCATTCGAATTGCTCTTCGGTCAACCGAACGGACTGGCGAGTGGGATAGAATCGAAGAATCTGATATCGGAGGTGCTGGAAAATTTAGATGTCATCATCAAAATCTAAAGCTGGATGACCAAACGGGAAGAAATTTTGTGTGGAAATGACGAACTAAAGCCTGTTTTGGATTCGATGACCTGGTTTGCTGATTTTATGGTCATAGATCGCTTCACTCTGGTCTTGTTGCGCGCCAAGAGGATCGTTTGTGGGTTAATAGCATTGGTACAAATTTTGCCTAATTGAATGGGATAACCCTGCAGACGAGATAGCCCAGGGAGTCGGCGCTCCTACGTTGTATACGTCTTTTGATAGCGCCGACGATCAGCCCTCAAGAGTATTGGGAGTGTCGGGCTTGCACATGTGCATACTTTAACCTTTAACGGCGACAATGTTAGCGCTACTTGCGAACTATGTAGAATTCCTCGCGTTGCGCGAGCACCACACTAGCTGCCGCGGAAAAGAAAGAGAAAAATGCCAATAAGTCAGGTGAAGATGGATTTTGGTATCTTGGCAAAATATTCTCGCGTGCGTTTGATATCTACTCTGATAAGAACATTCGCACGATAATGAAGAATGGTCTCTGGATGTAATCGGCAACATATTTCGCCTGTTTTTCTCTCCTTTGCCAGGGGACAAAAAGTTGTCTTACATGTTATATCTTTCTGCCAGCTAATGCGACACGGATGCACTCGATTGGATTAGACCGGGGCTCAGATGATAAATATAAGGAGACAATTACAAATTTTAAAGAAATTGTGGCGTATCGAACATTGAAAGTTTGCACATTTTCGCTTTATTGTCGCTCGGCCATCTAAAACTTACTTTTACGTCAAATTTACGTTTGCGTCTTCATAGTTTTCATCTGAATTTACCTCCTGACCAGGAGCTCAGTGGATCATCACTACTACGAGCTAGATGTGATCCAACTGAGTAGGGGTTCTCTCGTGATTTTACGCGAAAACCACCTGCTTAATGGAACTGAGCGATTGGTAACTCGTTAGGTCGGAAAATGAGCCTCGCGTTTGAAGAAACCGACGAGGAAAAGACAATAGTGATTACCATCAAAGATGGTTGTGAGAGTGATCTTTGGGGTGAATTAAATCGTCATCTCACCGTGCCGTACTCCAAGTTACGCCACCATAACGCGACGTTTTTGCCCACTCGGTTCTGGACGTGATTGCGGATCAAGTGACCCACGTGTTGGATTCCATCACCGAGTGTCTCATGCAGCTCGACATCCAGCTCGGCATCGGTTCGTTGCGCCTGTTAAGGAAATAATTGGTTTGTCTTCGTCGACTTTTGAAACTTGCGCGCGAAGTGTTGAAAAACAGCATTGAAAGTCGATATTTCGATGCCATTGTCACGGATTATGTCCGTGACGTACACGATCATGTCGTCCAGGTCCTCACTGATATTGACATGCAATTGCAAATGTGTCACCAACTCACGTGCGAATATCGCGATAGAAAAGCCACGCAAATAAATTATTTCATTAGCCCCCACTGTAATGGGGTGCCATTACATAAGTGATATTTAAGTAGAAATATCACAGTTCAATTTCAGACTTAATGTCTGAAATGCGAATCCATCTTGAGAACAGATTCTGATATAATTATCGAATCTAATAAGTAATCTAATGATAAAGATATCATTAGATCAGCTTTATACTACATGTTACTATGATTAGGTCTAATTATACTAGTTAGCTCTTAACCACTCATAAATATATTCACTCTTAAACTTACCTTCTAGCAGAAACGTGGCTTTAGGAATATATATTAATATTAATAGACTATTTGATTAATTAAATAGTCTACCTAAAGTTTGTCTTTATTAAACTAAGGAGACCATAATTACATTTGGTCCTATACAATTGCACGCTTCCTCATTGCAACTCTTACAGTGTAAGCCGTGTAACAGTTAGCCCTGTTACACCTGGTAGCACTTTGTGGTCCGTCTAAACGACCACTGTTGACGCGTTCCGCTAGTTTACTAGCGGAACGAAGGTTTAAGAGCCGCTGGATGTCATGGCAACAGCCAGCGATCGTGAGCGCTCGCGCCGTATTTAGTAAGGGAAAACTTCCCTAACTGGCCACAGAGTGCTGTGACCACTGTGATAGACCATAGGGCCCGAGGTCATCTCTCTCCTCCGTGGTAAAACCCCGGAGGAAGCCTTGGATACGGTTACCCGTTTAAAGAGGATGTATGTTGGTCCTCAGGTGCGTAACGCAATATTGCGGTCGCAAACATCAACAACAGCAGCGCCCACACCTAGTGCGAGCGTTGAAGTGGTAAAGGCGCGGATTCCGCCCTTTACTGGCGAAGGGGGTGAACCCCTTCGTAGGTGGTTCGCAGAGGTGGAAGATGCCCTCTCTGCGCAAAAGATTGTGGATCCCCGTTCACAAGCTTATTTCGCCACCACATGCCTAGGCGGTCGCGCCAGGGCATGGGCGATGAGCCGCAGATCCACTGATGGATCTGCGTTCCTGACGTATCAGGATTTAAAAGCTGAGTTGAAGCTCAACTCCGAAGCTCCAGAAATGGAGCTTAGTTGCCGCGAAGAGTTCATGGAACTCAAGCAGGGCAAGCTGAGCCTAGATGCGTACGCTCAGAAAATACAATATTTGTTATCAAATACTGTATACGAGCCGGTGCCCCTGCCATGCAGGTCACTGGCTTCATGAAAGGACTGAATGACGGTCCCATCAAACAGAGTCATTATCGGGTTCCCCCAAAGACTCTGAGGGATGCTATCGACCAAAGCATCCGAGAGGAATTCAGCATGCATTCAGCAGCAGCGCATGCTGGGGTTAGTCGAAAAGCGCAAGTGCCTTTCGACTTTAACATGCTGCCAGTGCAGCATGTTAATAATAACAATTTCTCATCGAAACGAAGTTCACACTTCGTTCCGAGACACCAAAACCCGCGCCAGGGCGCGGGCGGAGGAGGTCCAGAACCGATGGACCTATCGGTTGCAGTTGCCTCGACACCGAGGCAACCGAAGAACAAGAAGCTTCTTCGCTTTAATAGATGCGCGAAGATGGGCCATTACGCCCATGAATGCATGGTAAGCGTCATCAACAGGGGCAACCCTCTGTTGATGCAAGAAACTTCAACAACCAGTAGGGGCGGGGCGGCCTACTGGACGGGTTTTCTCACATGCCGACATCGGGCATGTGAGGATAATAGCCCCAGACGGGACTATGTCCTGACAGCATGTGTAGGGTGAAGAGAAACCTGGAGGTTAAGCCGCATGGAAACGATTTCCCCATGCGCGCTCTGTTTGACACAGGAGCGTCAAACAATTTCGTTAGAACTGAGGTTCAAACGTCGTTGAACTTCGTGGAGATTGAATCTCCACGAAGCATGTTGTCAGTCCGGTTAGCAACAGGTGCACCGTGACTATACCAAAGCGTGTGATTCGCACACGCTTCGAGTTAGACGAACTGTCGTTCGAGGACGAATACATCGTCCTCGACCTTGACGACAAGTTCGATGTAATCTTGGGCATCCCTTGGATGTCCAAGCATCAACCAACGATCGACTGGGTTAACCTGTCGATCGACTGCGGTGATCCCACAGGATCTGATCACCCTGTGAGTAACCCGGCTGTATCAAATGATACAACCGCAGAGTCAGACAGTCTGGTGGGTAGCGATGACACCACCAGGTCTGATCCGACTAGATCAGCGGATGGTACACTCGCTGATCAAAGTCCAGAGGGACTTACACACGCAACGAACGAGTTGTTGCGTGTCAGTAATGGCTGGCAACACGGGTGAAAAACACTCCCGTGTTGAAGTTACTACTACGACCGATGACGGTCGTGGTATAGAGAAGTTACACACGGTGGGAAACACCCACCGTGAAAATAATGAAACCGTCACGGAAGTAAATGACTTCCGTGTCGAAAATGAAGAACTCACGACTGAGAGCAGTCGTGAGTGCACGAGCACTATGGTAGACAGTGGTTACCATGAGGTGAATGCCTTGTGCACGAGTGATAATCACCGTGCAGGCAACAGATCAGACGAGTGCGTCTGATCTCGCAGCTGTGTCCGTCAAGACGATCAACGTCTTGACGCAGACAGAGACTGGATTAGCTACCCACTCTCTCACACTTGACAACCCTCCGAAGTTAAGCTCAGAGGTAATGTCCTTCCAGCCTTGAGCTGGAAGAAGTTCGTAAAGAACTTGCGCAATTATCAGATCGAACAGATCTGCGTCATTGTCATATCTGATGAGGTTGTGGATATTCGTGAACGAATATCCACTT
>MIQA02005397.1:0-14324 GCA_001887855.2 Sclerospora graminicola | reverse complement strand
CTTCTCCTCAAACTCAAAAGAAGCATCAACACTAGGTGTTGATGGCTGCAAAGCATCGGCACTAGGTGGCGATGCATTAAGATCATCAATGAGGCTCTTAACACTAGCGGGTACCGAGTAACCACGGTACCCCCTTAGCTCTTTTTCAGTAAGACGAGAGCTCCCTTGGGACAACAAGGGCAAACCATGTGAGAAGGAACTCCACAAGATAGTCCTTCTTTGATGCAAGTAAAATGGATAAACTCCATTTTACCTTAGCGTGAGTGCTTTAAGAAGCGCTCGCGGTTTACGTGAATCCTATTCACATATTCGTCGGGATCTTTGTTGTAATTTTCAACAAAGGCATTCCAACTTTGAGTCAGGGCGTCTTTATCGTCCCTATTCTTGCGCGACCCTTTCCGGCTCGTATACAAACGAGCCCGATACAAAAGGTCGATGAAGTACCGACGTCTATCGTCGGTACTATGATCAAAGTGATGATTGCGAAGGTCTTCGCAATCATCAAGCGCGTTGATGTCAAACAACGGATATTGACAACCGCGCTTAGTGTGCCCACCACTTTCGGGCACAAGTGTCCATGCTGGAGTCCAAAACCCCACTTTGTACCGAACGCCATGTCCCGTACAACATGGTGAATCAGAAGCAGCGTAAGCCGCTTCTGCGCGTTGTTTCTTGGCAGGTGGAGCACCACCTGCCACCTCAAAGACATCGTCGTAAGCGAATGACGAGAGCTCTACGCTCCTCATGCCTCCGTATGATGGAGTTGTCGCTGTCGTAAATGACGGCGCCAAACTCCACTTCGCCATCACTTAACGGCGAAGCAATTCTAGCGGGTTTAAGCTCGCTAGAATCGTTGTCAGGGACGGTGTCGTCCTCGCCCTCTTCGGAGTCAGATGACTCTCCGTAGATATCGCTGGGCTTCTTCTTAGCCACCCGCCCTCTTTTAGACACTGCTTCTGCAGCGTCTACTACGAGAGACAATGGGTCTCTCGGCTTACTCTAACATTCGACGCTACATTTGTAGCGTCGGCATGCGATTTTGGCACCTCTGCACGTGATGCAGAGGTGGGAGTTGCTTTAGCAGTATCGGTAGCGCCCTTAAGAGCACCGCCGCGTTTCCCGACC
This sequence comes from Sclerospora graminicola, assembly GCA_001887855.2. NCBI lineage: Eukaryota > Oomycota > Peronosporomycetes > Peronosporales > Peronosporaceae > Sclerospora > Sclerospora graminicola. The sequence continues at coordinate 13,199 of MIQA02005397.1, read as the reverse complement.
ACTTTTGGTCGGTAATGGCTAATAACAAAGTATCGTTATGCCCAACAAGTGCCACCATTCGATTGGCCAATATTACTCTATATTATTGGCCAACCACCTTGAGTGGGGGGTGATGTAATTGGGGGCCATTACATAAGTGATATTTAAGTTGAAATATCACAGTTCAATTTCAGACTTAATGTCTGAAATGCGAATATTGGATTATAAGTTGTTATAATCCATCTTGACAACAGATTCTGATATAATTATCGAATCTAACAAGTAATCTAATGATAAAGATATCATTAGATCAGCTTTATACTACATGTTATTATGATTAGTCTAGGTCTAATTATACTAGTTAGATCTTAACCACTCATAAATATATTTACTCTTAAACTTACCTTTTTCTGGACACGTAGCCTTACGTTTATATATATTCAATATATATAGACTTAAGTGATTAATTAAATAGTCTACCTAAAGTTTGTCTTTAATAAACTAAGGAGGACCAAACTACATTTGGTCCTATTCAATTGCACGCTTCCTCACTGCAATTTTACAGTGTAAGCCGTGTAACAGTTAGCCTGTTACATAAGTAGCATAAGGCTAGCTAAACACCACCTTGTTATTCTGTTGGCTCGGAGAAGATCACAACGGCCCTTTGAAAACCCCAGACTTGGAGTCTTGAATTTACGCATTCTCAACTAAGTCCCGAGTTTTGAACATTGTTAATATTGTGTTGATCGTCTAGTTAAGATATATTTCCCCATGAAAGTGTTGCATGGTTGAGCTAAACGTGTTTTCTTACTACCGATACACTAGACATACATTTTTAGAATTGGCTACGTTGCAACAATTGGGTGAGCGCTTAACAAATGTTGTGTCATATGTTGGTACGAGACGGAACATTAACGGGAGGCAAATTTTTGACATACTAGTACTGTGGAAGATTTATGGATGAATATGATCAATCCTCCGACCACACTTAAACAAACTATTAGTCATTTTAGCCAGTAGAAACGCTTGAACTGATTTGTTTGTCGAACACAACAAATCAGAACCAACCAAGCAATAGTTTCTACCAATAATATTGATTAGGGTTAGGTAAGTGTGGTATGCGTCTGCCTCCGACATAACTGGTCAGAGGAAACGCTCAAATATTTGTATCCCCATACATTCCCCCAGTCAATCACATATCTTTTGCATATTTGCAACTTCTCCGACCGGACCCATCCTAATTTGGTCCGGTGTATATAAGCCCGCATACAATCCAATATCAGCTTTGAATTATGCAGGCTTCTGACACACTAACTCATATCGCCTACCTCTCCTTTGGAAAACCTGCCAGTGGCGTGTTGCTGGAAGGGTGGGTGGCTTCTGACGAAGCAGAGGCAGTGGAATTAAAGGTCTGAAGACATGGAAGTTCCGCTACTTTGTTCTGATGCAGACGTGGTTCCGTCATCGTGGGGTCCAATTTCGCTTGATGAGATTGGTTCCATTTAGCTACGACTAATTCAGCGCTTTAAAAAGCTTAGCTATCTGAAGAAGTGATTTTACCGGTGGAGATATAGCGATCGCATTGAGAATACGTTAGGTGATTTACCGTGTGTAAAGTTGGATCCTTAGTTTCAGACAAGCAATGCTGGCTTTTTGCATGTGCCACAGCTAGTGGAACTTCTCGAGAGCGGCAATCAAAATCTTTTGCTTACGACAACGAAGATGAAGCTCGTTTTATTGTTGCGCTCTTTTGATTTATGGTGGCCATAGGCTACCGAGCAGATCAAGTAGCGATTCTTACACTAAAAATATTCAAAAGGAGCTCTCAAAGCGATTGTTGTACATCGAGGCCCGGAGTCTACAAGACGTGCCAAGTCTCGACTGTCGATCGTTTTAAAGGCCAACAAAACGACTTTGTACTGCTATTCACAGTACGTAGTGGAACTAGCGCGGGCCACATGCAGGATGTGCGTCGCGCTTCGACCACCTTTTCACGTGTTCGACTTGGGCTCTATGTGGTGGGCTGTCTCAATACGCTCAAGCAAACACCGATCTCGAACCATTTGTTTCGAAATTGGTGGCAATGCCATCCACATTGCTCGCGCAGACACTTGAAGCAGTGGGAATTGCTGAGTCAATGGCGACACCAAGCAGCCAACACCATGTCCAAGGAGTACCAAACCAAATATGAGCGTGCATTGGCATTTGGGTGACTAACATTTGTAAATTATTCTATGCCGTAGCGAGCAGACGCAATCGTCTCGCAGCATAAGGTATTTTACCAAGAGCTCGATGCCTCAATTACTAAACCGCAGATTGGAAAATTAGCTTAATCTATGATTAGTATAACCTTTATATTCTTCTGCCAATCTCGCACTTTTTTTTACCTCAAGCTTTGAGTAGATTCCCACGCCACCTCCACCTCGTGTAGACGGATGTAAGTAAACCCTCTCACAGTGGAGGAGATAATATCCTACCAGAAGACGCCTTCTGAGAAGTCCTTCCTTGGCCAGCAATGTGCAACACGCTAACCCAAACAACCCGCAACCCGCGGTCTGGGCGGCGGGTTTGAGCCCTACTCCTGAGTGCGCATGTATCTGTCATGAAGAGCAACAATCTCTTGCACAATTTCATCATGAGCGGGCTGAACCACCAATTGAGCCAGAGTCTCTTGTCCCCTCTGCAGGATGATCTTCGCCGCAGCAAACAGAAGCGGTACTGCACTCCGAGTAATACGGTGTGCCTGCAACCAGCTCGGAGTCTTGATAATCCCTAAGAATGGTCCTCGATTCGGTTCGTGAGCCATAGCTTGAATCATGCTCAAAAGTGCGTCCATCTCCCCGGACAATCCGGGCATTAATAACACTGGTGATTTGGTGATTATAAATGCGTCATAAATGACAGAGACGAATGTCAATCGTGAATAAGACATGATTAAAACACAGGCTGTACCAGTGGAGGCTCTCAACACATCAGCGGTATCGTTCATCCAACTCAGACAAAGTCTGACAAACTGTTCGCCCAATGCAGTACTTGAGTTCACATATGTCATCCAGTTCTCCCCAAAACCAGAAGTAGTGAACAGATCAACCATTCAAGTATCAACGTTATCAAGGTTGAATTGTCGAACACAAGCACGCCAGCGATTGTTGAGCCAATTTGGGTAGAAGCGTTGAGATGTATCTTTACCCACATGCATGATCAGGGTTGCAACCATCGCAGCGACGCTCTGCGCAGTATAGCCTTCATCTTCCCTACAGGGTGTGATGCCTTCCCGTGCACAGAGGTTGATATAATCGTTGTAGTCATTAATTACGGACTCTTGCACGATAGTGTTGATAGTACGCAACGCAGCTTGTAGCGCAGGTGTCATGAAATTGTTGTAAAAAAATCCGATGAGAGAAGAAGCAGCTCCGATGGGGAAATGACTGGTATGCACATAATGCAAGGCCCAGTTAGCAGCCAAAACATGGGACGAATTGAAGCTAATAAAATGCATCGTGGACGGCGCACCAATAGTCAAACCGGGAAAGGTTCCCAATATCAGCTCTTATCGTCGTTGCAGCATTGAGTACAGGTTCCGCGACCGGAAGCCCATCCCTAGGTATCCTGGATGTAGAAATTTGTAATCGTTGTCTATTATTCAGTCACTAATTACTAGTCACTAATTACTGGTACCACCAATTTGGTACAGGTCCGGTAGGTGTGGTAGGTCGGAGGTTTAATGATATGGATAGATATTTGGAGCTCATGTCCGTGTCATAGGAGATTGGGGTAGCCCACCCCCCCCTACTTTTCTTGGCTAAAATCGACCGATTGAGTACTAGTATTTTCGGCTTAATGTTCACAGTATGATATATTCAAGTATAACTGCTGCCCAATCCCCGGTAAAAAAACCACCCTAATCCTAACTCTTTTCCCGGGCTGAAACTTTTTTTGTTTCCGAAATGGTCACAAACGAATCGACCAACAAATTCAAGCCTGAACGGGGTACTCATCTGTGACTAAACCCCATTATAGTTTTCCATACTGCCGCAACTTTGACTGGTATGGCCCGTGAAAGTTACTATCAATGGTTATACTCGTGACTGATTGTTCCTTTTTAACACCGCTATTTTTCGAAATAACCATCGCTCATTGTTCAACGCAGAGGTCGTCCAACCCTACGTCGCTTTTCCTGTTCTAGTTCATGTAAACTAACTTGAAGAATATGAGACCTATCTTTGGTCCCTTCATGCAGAGCTTGTTAAATCATCCTCGCTTTTCGTCGCCGTCGTTGAGCAACCCGCTTGCGTACTTTTTGTGTAGCGAAAATTCACCAAGATAGCAATCTATACCACGTGACCGTGGTAGCCTCCAAACCATATCGTGTTTCGTCCATTGCTTCCCGTATTTCTTGTAGCATACGCGACTTACTCTCGCCCTACACTGGATACTGAAGTCATACGGGTCAGTTCCTTCTCCCCTCCCGGCTGTCGCAAGTATAAAGTGACTTGGTCATCCTTCCCGTTCGGTTCTCGTAACTTATCAATCACCACCCAGACATTTTTTAAGTACCTTATTTAACTTCCACACTCGCTTGCGATAAAGTCTGGCGAGCCACTCAATTATGACGTTGTAGCGTAAGCCATATGGTATCTGAAGATTGTAGTTCCTTCCCTAATATCGCTGCTATCTTTGCTTCATATATATGCGCACACACTGCCACTTTGGTGAAGCAACGTTTCTCCAAGGCACACTCTCCAAAGCGCACATAATTTCAACAATGATTGATCTCCATTAGCATGCCTCTTAAGTTTTCTCCATTCCTGAGTACTATTATGAATCGCCTCCTTCTAAATCTACTCCTTGGACTGTGTCAACCCGCTGTTGCCACCGATGAAACTCCGCCGTTGTTATACCAGGCGTTGACCTCTATTTCACTTGGACAGCCATCTGTGGGGGACAGCGATGTGTCGGAGCTGTCTCCGAACATAAAAGGTGTATAGAAAAAGTAGCTTTTGGAAATAAAAGAATTAAAAATTTAATCATACCATATGATCCAAATTTAATAAAATGCCTGCTAATAACACAGCCTCAACATTCTCCCTCTCCAAGCTCTCGTTATTTCACTAACTATATCAGTATGCAACCTCTTCAGAATTTTATGAGGATAACTAAAACTCTCCAAAAGTTAGGCTAGAGCCTCTATAGAGGCCGCTTGCATCTATGTGTCCACAGATGCGTCAGCTGTTGGGAAAGATGAACAAGTTCGACATTGCCATGCAGCTGTCATTGAATTCCACCCTTTCCTCCCATTCTTCTCTCAGCTCTCCCGTCAACCCTATACCTGATGCCTCGGGGTCTTGCGCCATCCGCTCGGTCGTATCGTAGTTCTAATGTCCAAATTTTCTGTGGAAATGCATCGGTGTCCCTTCTTGAATATCTGTGTCTGCCTCTACGACATTCACCTCTAACGCCGTCCGTATCACATTTTTAACCGACCTTCTAAATACATGTGCCTTGGCACAAACCACAAAAACTGTGCTCCCCTTGTGTACGTCCATTAGCACCTTCTTTAATTCGCCATGCCGTAGCAAACGCTTTCCTTTCTCATAGCCTACTTACTCTAATCGCGCCTATACGATAGAATATTCCGTGCCAATCCTTCAACATAACGCACATCGGTAAGTCGAATACTTACCTCCTTTCCACCCGCCTTGGCCCTCATGAGGACATTCCCTTTATGAGTCACTCCGAACTTTTTTTGTCCGCCTGGGTGCACCCGCTCGTAATTACCTCTGGGTTCTCTAAATGTGTGATCATTCACTAGATGCCTGCTCGCCCAGCTATCCAGTTTTCAGTCGCTGCTCCGACTACCGCACGTTTCTGCTCGTGTTACGGTGTAGTCTGGCTCCGTCTGTCGCGGCGTCCACCCCTTCTTATTAGGGCAATTCGTTTTCAAATGTCCTACCTCTCCGCACTTATAACACGCACGATTGTTAGTCACACCCGTCCGCTTACAATTTACGTGGTTTACCACGTCCTGCCCAAAACGCTTGCGTCCTCTTGCGTCTAGCTCCAATGCCTGAACAAAAGTGTGCCAGTTCTTCAGCTTGCCTCAAGTAATCAGTCCTTAAATTATCGTACTTGGCCATAAGGACCGTCCTCGACGCTTCGGACGCATAATGCACGATATTATCCGGTACTAACGAGTCCGTTGCACCACTTATTGCTGCGCTAACCGCGACGGAAACAGGTAGTGCTCCGTACATGGGCGCTTCGAGTTCTTCATTGAAGTGAACAGACGCATGGACTGCGCCGGGGGAATCTGAGTCTTGACGCATGGTACAGTCGCTCCAGTATGTGATGTAGTGTCGGAATCTCGCCCCACCAAGCGTCAACTTGTATTTTTAAGTAGCGATCTGCTGTCCCGCCGAAATGATGCCCTAGTATATCTACTTTCACGTCCTCCGACCACTGAAAAGCGCATGCTTCCTCGGCTAGGTAAACTTGCCACGTAAACACTTAGCCCACTCAAGAAATCCGCATCAAAAGCCCCGATACATCTCCTCCTTTCGGGAACGCGAGAGGAAAGCTTCCGTTGCCTCACATCTGGTATGCTCGTCCCTTGTACGCACCTTTCGTGTCCGCCTAGTTGATACATCTGCGGCGCGCAGTCCTCCATCCCTCCTGTTGTGCCCTTGCTCTTGTCGCGTAAACCAGCTGCCTCTACGCAATAAACCGCGCCGGCGACTCCCTCGCGTGCGCTCTTGCGTGTTTTTCCTCTCGCTGAGGAGTGTGGGCCAGTGACGTCAAGCGCATCCTGGATCCCATGCACAGCGACGAATTGAAGAGTCTCCTGTCCTCAACTGCCGCTGCCCCGTGGTTCACCCCGCGTCTCGGGTCTGTCTGCTCATGCACTGCTCCAGTCCGCGCAGCATGTCCTTTACTGACGCCTGCTCTTCGCCGTGTAACGTGGCATCCTCCTCTCCACTTACCTTATCTTCTGCGTCTTCAGCGTGTGGTGAGTCACTTGGGCTCATAACCTGTAGGAAGTAATGCCGAAGATATATGTAATATAGAGAGTATATTGAAGAGTGAGTAGTTAAACTGACTACCTCAACCATGCACCAGAATACTAACCAATCGGAAAGGATCACCCACCGAGTAAGCACATGACTGGTCGACGCGGCAATCGAAATCTTGCTTCAATGTCACTGAATTACTTCCTCTGTCCAGTAAATAAGTTTTTTTTCTAAAAATCATTTTTAAGCAGGGAGGGGATATATGAGGCTAGCTGATTGGACGTTTGGAATTGCTAGTCCATGCTGATTGAAGGAGTTTTTGTTTTATTAAAAACGGCTCAGCGTTTTCGAGATATGGCCTTTAAAGTCGGACACTCCATGGGGTCCGCCCTCTCAAAATGACGCAGACGGATCCGAAATACCGCAAGCACTGCAAAAACTTGGCAGCGGCCTAGAGCAAAAAGGTACTCGCTTATATGTTCTAAGAATGCGTAATATTTCTGCTGTCTAACGGTGTGACTAAGGATCTTACTCTAATATTTAACTTTCTCAGCGCTAAGATAAGTCGTTTTTGGGCATGAGCCCGCGCTAAGATGAAGGTGGGTGCAATTAACGATTGCGCGAGCGGTCGTCGTGGTCTCAGTGACCAAAACTTACGCGTTGATGCGGAATTCGTCGCGCCGCTCGCGCAAACCATCGCTCTTATTTGTTTTTTTAATTGAGCCGAAAATCGGCCCTTAGCGGATTATTTTTGAATTTATATATGAAATCGTACTTAAAACCAATCGTACTTAAACTCAATTCGGCCTTATATTCCTGTATATGCTTAACTGTAGGCGCGGCTTTATATTTCTGGACAGATGGAGTATTTCAACAGCTTCTGTTACCACTCATTTATTATGTGAATGGGTTTTTTTCCGCAATTTGATTTGTTACGGTTTGTCACCGAGTCCTCATTATGATCAATATCATATGCCACATTCCTGGATTGTACAGTTAGTTGTTGCGATGTGTGCTCCGATACATAACGTTCAAGCGACTTTAATAATTATAATTATTTTATTTTTGGGAACCAGACGGTCGGAATGTTTGTGGTGCAACGGGGGAGTCGCGGACTACATCGGCATAAATTAGGACGTGAGCTTCGAGACCAAAGAAGGACAGCCGGTGCAAAAAGACCGAAGCAGCTACAGTCGTGATCCACTTCCGTGGTAGCAAGCCGACCAGTACGGTGAAGGCACGATGCGGCGACTGGAACGCCCGGGCGACAAGCTTCTCTGCCCGGTTAGAGCCGCGTGGAGACTCAGCAAGAACGTGGACGATGCATCTGCACCAATATGCTCACTTCGCACCAGAGCATGTTTGACGACACGGATGATAAGCCAAGCGATCAATTACGGCGCATGTTCACTGGGTCTCGGGCCTAACTAGTTCGGGACACATTCGTTGCGGAGCGGCGGAGCTACAGCATTGTTTGGCGCCGGCATCATCGACACCACGATCAAGCTACTAGGTCGGTGGCGATCCGACTGTTTCCAGTGGTACACACGGATTGAGAAAAAAACGGGGGAGCCGCTCACGCGCGCAATGACATCGTCGCGTTGAAGTCAAGCACAGGGATTAGAAAAAAAATAATTTTTCCGCGATTGCAACTATCTGAGGTCACTGATTGATTAATACTCGTTACCCAATTACAATCATTGATTGGATCACAAACGCCAATTGCAAAATCTTATAAATTATTAATTGTTATGGATTCAAATTTTTAGTTGTTTTTTATCGTACAGTTGCTCGCCAATCAATTTCAGAAGAATGGCAGGCGCGAGCGTTGCGGAGTTCAAGGAGGTTGTGAAATTCTTCTACAAGGACCCTGAAGGCGTCAAATTTATGTGTAAGAACGAAACGTGTGGCAAATCCATAGTAAAAAGGCGAGTACGGGGTACACGAACCTGAAAAATCACTTGAGAAGGTGTATTGGCGAAAACTTGGTGAAAATTTTCACGACTTTCGCAAAGTTTGTCGACGTCTCGTGGTGGAACTATCCTTCGAAGTCCCCTGTTGGGGTGCACCTCCAAGTGAAGCAGAGATGTGTACAAATGTCTTGAGTGGGTTGTCGTTCGTAATCAATCATTGACTAAACTTGATAACCCATTAATAAGATGTATCACCTGTGAGTTGTCGTCGATTAGCTCAATAAGAGCTCGTAAGTACATCCTGCGTATCGTTCCCATGGTTGAGTCAGCTATAGTCGATGAGCTGCCACCATATTTTGGCATCATGTTGATGGATGGATATCCGGTTTGACGTATTTTATTGCCATATTTGCCAGCTATTTGAAAGATGGCGTCTACACTGAAACGTTGCTGAGAATATAACCTCCGATTGATGAGCGCCAATATAAAGATGACGACCATATCGCTATCCTTGAACGCGTTTTTACGTACTACAACGGTACAAGTTCGTCCGTCGTAGCTCTCATTGGTGGTAATGCTCGACGAACAAGTCTATTTCCAACTAGATGCATATCCCGTTATCGGCTGTGCGAATCACAAACTCAACCTTGAAATCAAAATCTACCTGCATAAAGATGAAGATATGACAAATGCAATAGCAGCAGCGGGAAATGTGATGGCGAAGCTTTGCACTATCAAAAATTCTGTGAGACTTCGCCTGCATACACATTTGCGCCCTGAAGAAAAATGAGACTCGATGGTCGTCAACATACGAGTTGGTGGATCGCTTCTTCAAGATTGAGGTGGCAATTGCAGCAGTCAGTGAAGTTCAAGGTTTGATGCCAAGTACAGAGCAAGTTGCGAAGTTGAGAGATTGGTGACATTCTCGCAGATTGCAAAGTGTTTCCGAACGTCTTCAAGTTAAAGAAACCAACGTTGCGGAGGCGAGGCAGATATTTGATGATGTATTGGTCGGTGATCCACCATTAATGCAGTATCTGCCTGCCGACGCAGATATAGTGAGCAACCAGACCTTTGAGTCCGGCGTCGTCAAAGTGATGACCAACAGGAAGTCAGAGCTGACGGAGGAGGAAAAGTCTGCTTTGGAATCCCTCAATGTTATCAACAACACGACGCCTGTTGATTCGCGACCCAAGAAGAAAAAGTTGACTTATGTTGATGGAATTGAAGCCAGGGATCGTATTGACAAATTTTCAGCCGATGTGGACTTCATTGATCTGCGCTTCATACCCTCATCTTCCGCTGCGATCAAGAGAATCTTCAGTCACGCTAAGAATATCTTAACAGATGTCCACAATCGTTTTTCTCCAGTTTTGCTTGAAGCACTTCTTTTCCTAAAGTTCAATCGCCACTAGTGGAACGCCGTAACAGTCGCTAAGGCGATGAACGCAGATGTCGAGGATGATAAAAAGAACAGCAGACGACTGATACAAGAATTGAGGACTACTTCGAGATCTCGTTGTAGGAGTTAGACTTTTTAGATCTTGTGTATTGTTTTTTCTAACTGACACCATGCCTCATCAGAGAATGATCCCTTTACCTAACATTTGATCTGACCCCACTGACTGCAGAGCTCTTTAAAAGATGTCTTACGGCATGAGGGTACGGTACCATCGCGAGCGGACTTATGAGTACCGAACTTTACGTCAAGAACTTAAGCTTCCAATTGAATTGACTTCTTTAGTAAGCCGTGGTTGGGTCAGCTTCGAGAACCACTTTCAATAACTGGGCAAACATTAGTCCAATTGGAATGATTGATTGGTCATGAAGCAGCAATTGCAATCGTAAATTGCATCGTTTTACTAATTGCAACTATTAATTATTGCATTTTTCAAGGGGAAATCGATTATAATTAAAAAATTCTTATCCCTGGTCGAGCACGTGTGCTGGTCGGGCTGCCTCCACACCACACCCGAGGTGGCTTCGGAGGCGACCGACTTACGCGATAATGACATGGCCAACACGCTGGCGCGTGATTCCCCACGACGCGAGAAGAAGAAAAGCCATGCGTAGTCGTTGTAGAGACTGGCTAAGACAGGACGATAAATAGATGTAATTATTAGTGGCAATATGCGTTCAGACACTATTGTTATTATTCTCAAAGTGATACCAATAGTCCATTTCTGTAACCGCGCTTCATGTTCGGACTCCTCGTCTCGTCGTGTTCACTAATGCTTGCTATGTCTTAGGACTTCGTCACTTAAATGAGAAGAGAATAAAAATACAGCCCATTTTTTAGAATATGTTGCTAGGCTCCGCCTGTAGTGTATATTAACCACTATTCTTTCGTCAGGAAGAACGTGTGAATCAAACTGTTGTCATAGAGATTGTGGATAATGTGAGCTAGAAAATGTTCTACGTTTTAGTAGACCATCAGATCAAAGACTGCCTCATTGATATATACCTGGTTATACGTCAATTACAGTATTTTTAATCATTTGGTGCATAACTCCTATTCGATTAAGTCATATATATATACCAAATCTGCAAAGTCGTAAAAGACCGAGTCAATTTCGATATGACTCAGTCTTTTCGAAATTAGACATATCATCGTGTGTGCCACACTACACTATATTTAAAAATTAAATCAGCATTTTGTCGTCAAAGTCACTACTTTGCTCCTCTAAACTCGTATAATATACCGAAATCTTTTATGTTCGTCCTCTTCCGTATTGTTATCGTTTAGCTTCCCAAACCAGCCATGGGATGAGCACTTTATTATTTTTTTTACTTCATCCCACCTCAATAAACCCTTTAACACCACATAAAAAATTGGGGTCAAATGCATTCAAGTTGTTTTTAAGTGTAACCTAAACTTAGGCAGTTTATTCATCACTAGTTTCACTTGCACAGCTGCAGTATAGCGAGTTGCACTTTGGGTAACTCTAGCAGAATTCCTCTATATTCTATTCTAAGGTCAGCAATACGGAAGAGGGGTTAAACTCGAATCTAGTTGGATATATGAAGTGAAACTATGAAAATTCAAGTATCGTTATGCAATTAAATTTTAATTTGATTGGTCTAAATGATTTAGATCGAGGTCTTTGACGTCATACAGACAATCCTCTCAAATTGTTAGGTTGTGAAAACTTCATACCCCTTCAAAACAAATTGTACGTGGACAACATACCTAGACCCTCTTTTAATAAGTACTTCGAAGTAACACTCATTGCGTAATACATAGTCAAAAGTCGTCCACCTTAAGTCCCATGCTATCAGCGACTTCGAGCAAATCATCCATTGAAAACAACGACGTGTTGCGTCGAGCTGCAGCTTTCATTAACCGAGCAACGTAAGCTTTTACCTTCTTCACTTCATGCCTCCGCTTCGATCAAAGCCGTCGTCCGTGACATACGTATCTAATGGACACTCTTGCATAATGTCGACAACGTTTTGTGCATGCTCAGCCGAAACTGCTTTAGCAATCTCAGCTCGAGCACGCGCCTGTAAAATGCGAATGAGTGGCTCAAGAAACTGTTTCAGCAAGCTCAGCTCGGGCACGCGCTTGTGAAAGGCGAATGAGTGACTCAAGCCGCTGTGTTGTGATTGGAATGCTGTCTGTCGAGTTTGGATGACCTTCACCGGCTAAACGCAACTCCATGTACATCTTTTGTAGCACCGTAGCAGCCTCCGATGACAAGCGCGGATGCACATAATGCCGAGCGTACGAGATAAACTTCTGCACAAAGTAAAGAGGAATTGGATTCATGATTAACTCGGACGCTTTCTGACGAAGACGGCGCGAAGTCGAGCATAAATTCAAGTTTGCTGCCTTTTTGTAGCCTACGCGTGATTCATCAGCGCTGCTTCAAACACTTTGTGATGTACTGTGATCTTGTGTGCGCTTCCTCTTTCGCTTGTGAGAATGTTCGGACAACAATCGATCTCTCTCTTCATCTGGCCGGTCCAACATGATGAATACAAGATCAAAGCGAGACAGCAGCGCAGCTTTCATTTTCAAGCTCTCTCCCACTGGTCGACTGCGATCGTAGTGACCGCCACTCGGATTAGCAGCAGCGATAACAGATGTTCTGGGATTGAGCTTGCACACAATGCCTGCCTTTGCAATAAGTGATACATTGTTGTTTCATTGCCTCCAGCAACGCTTGGTAGTCGCAGATGCCCTCTCCTTTGTTTACAAAGTCCGGCTGTTTATAGCGGTACATATAAACTGCAAAATTTGATGTCTGCATACATTTCTATACCTTCATAATAATATAGTTTAATGATTGGTTTTGGA
>MIQA02005396.1:0-17817 GCA_001887855.2 Sclerospora graminicola | reverse complement strand
CAGAGTCTTTGGGGGAACCCGGTAAAGACTCTGTTTGATGGGACCGTCATTCAGTCCCTTCATGAAGGCAGTGACCTGCATGGCAGGGGGCACCGGCTCATATACAATATTTAACAATAAATATTGTATTTGCTGAGCGTACGCATGTAGGCTCAGCTTGCCTTGCCTGAGTTCCATGAACTCTTCACGGCAGCTAAGCTCCATTTCTGGAGCTTCGAAGTTGTGCTTTAGCTCGGCTTTTAAAGCCTGATACGTCAGGAACGCAGATCCGTCAGTGGATCTGCGGCTCATCGCCCATGCCCTGGCCCGACCGCCTAGGCATGTGGTGGCGAAATAAGCTTGTGAACGCGGGTCCACAATCTTTTGCGCAGAGAGAGCATCCTCCACCTCTGAGAACCACCTACGAAGAGGTTCACCCCCTTCGCCAGTAAAGGGCGGAATCCGCGCCTTTACTACTTCAACGCTCGCACTAGGTGCGGGCGCTGTTGTTGTCGCCGCCGTTTGGGAGCGCAATATTGCATTGCGCACCTGGGGGTCGATATACATTTTCTTGAAACGGGAAACCGTTTCTAAAGCATCCTCCGAGGTTTTGCCACGGAGGATCGTGATGATTTCGGGCCCTATAATCCGAATCATCTCGGTTACTGTCGTAATAGCACTCGGTGACCAGTTAGGAAAGTTTTCCATAACTAAGTCTTGCGCGAGCTGACGCTCACGCTCACGTTCACTGGCTGTTGTCATGACAGCCAGCGGCTCTTAAACCTTCGTTCCGCTAGTTAACTAACGGAACGCGTCAACAGTGGTCGTTTAGACGGACCACAAAGTGCTACCAGGTGTAACAGGGCTACTGTTACGCGGCTTACACTGTAAGTTTGCAGTGAGGAAGCGTGCAAATTGTGTAGGACCAAATGTAATTTGGTCCTCCTTAGTTTACCTTAGATAAACTTAGATAGAAAACTAATTAGTGTATTAATTAAACTATCACTTAAGTATATATATATGTTATTATATATACCTAAGGGTGCTTGAGTGCAAGAAGGTAAGTTTAAGAGTGAATATATTTATGGTTGGTTAAGAGCTAACTAGTATAATTAGACTTAGACTAATCATAGTAACATGTAGTATAAAACTGATCTAATGATATTTTTATCAGATTACTTGTTAGATTCGATAATATCAGAATCTGTTCTCAAAGTGGATTATGACAACTTATAATCCAATATTCACATTTCAGGTATTAAGTCTGAAATTGAACTGTGATATTTCTACTCAAATATCACTTATGTAATGGCACCCCATTACACACCATGTGACTCGGCATAATCTCATGGTATGCGTAGTCATCGATATCGAGGCTGATTACGAACTGTTCCCCGGGAACCAGCCTCCCTCCCCGTGCACCAATCCTTGATTCCATGTTTTTGACCGCTTGCGGCAGAATAGAGGCTATATACTCATCTAGTTGCTCACAGTCGCTTCTCCGTGGACCTAAACATTCCATTACCTCCCGTTTTTAAGGATTGGAAGAGAAAACTGATACTTCTGTATTACCCATGTACGCAGAGTCTCCTGTTTCAAATTTAGCCGAAGTAAATGTTCTTGCTCTGGTAACGACAACCGTCTCACCCTTTCGGTCAAAAAATATAGTATTGCGAGTCATACCGGATTCGACACTACGCCCTGCTTGACAGACTTTAAACCCTTTAACCGGCGTCAAAGTGTGCTCTACCCCCTCACCTGGTTTGATCCATACTTGGTCTAACCACGCCTGTTGGTAAATGTCCCTTGCCGCTAGTAACTACTGTCACGCTTGCTTTAATCTTTGCACCTTCAAAGCAACGGGTATCGAATTAACCTAGCCCCACCAACTGCGTGTGGAAAAAAGAGTAACGTCGGAGAAATCTTATGTCTCCCTCTCTCAGTCTTCGTACTTTTACATCATAGGAATGCCTTCTGCATGTTGACCAGTTCTTGTAAAACTTCCGCTGGGGTTTCGAACATTCTGGCTGTGAACAGAATGGAGGGTATCGCTATTACATTAAACAGTTGTACTCTTTCCATTACCGACGTGCCGCATGTCGTCGCTATCGCTAATCTCCTTTGGACACAGCGTAATCTTAGTGCCCAGTTAACTGTTTTCAAATCCGCCCATCCAAAGTAATAACCAAGATATCTTATCGTGTCTCCCTCCGGTAATACCGGTAGATTGCACCATTTTCAGGTACATAGTTTGAGTGTAAAAACACAAATTTACTTTTAGCCGGCTGAATTTTTAATCCTGACAGATCCCCAAAACGCCTGACCATTTCTAATGCCATCGGTATCTGATCGGCTCGCCTCAAGAAGACTGTTGAATCGTCAACAAATGCAAAAAACCGATGCTGATAAGAAGTATCATTATGTAGTGGTTGGATCCCTTCTAACCCCGTCTCCTGCTTTAGAGCAAACGCTAGAGGCTCAACAGAAAGAATAAACAATAACGGAGCTAACGGACAGCCCTGTCGAATGCCCGATTTTTTTTCTACCTGTATAGAGTCTGAAAGTTTACAAGAAATTCCGCCGACGTCCCCAAGTGCAGCCGATTCATCAATGCAACAAACTCAGTCGAGAATCCAAATAATCGCAGTACTGAGAAGAGGTATTTCCTGTCCACTGTATCGTACGCTTTGCTAAAATCTAAAAATAAGACTCCCGCACTCTCTGCAGCGGACACTTTCTTGATTGTCTTATATTTCTTGAATACCGCCTTCATGAGAATAACCGCCTTATCCATCCGGCGACCAGAAACAAATCCTTGTTGGGTATCTCCTATGAGATTCCTCAAAACTTTCTGTAGACGTCTAGCAATGATTTTGGCGAACAACTTATAACTTGTCGTTAGTAGTGATATTGGCATGTAATTCAGAGCATTACTAGAATCTCCTTTTTTGCGTAAAGGAATTATCAGAAAGGAGCGAGGAGGATCCCCTCCGCTTAAGATATCATTGACCATAGTTGTGAGAGGTTCCAAAAGAATGGAGGTAAAGCCCTTATAAAAGTCATAACCCATTCCATCCTGCCCCGCTGCTATCCTACGCTCAATGTTTCTGATGGCCCACTCAACATCTTTCTCCAAGATCTCCGACATCAACTCCACATTTGAAATTCCTAAACTTTATTGTGTTCTGGAATGTTTATAAACTGTCGTAAATTTCCAAGAAGCCCTTGACTTCCCACATGTCTATGACGGCATTCCAGAATCTGCTTCCAAGTCGCTGCAAACTTATTAGGAATGGACAAATCATCGGCGAACACTTGGTCTGAAGTTGCCACAATCTTCGTGACCGTCTGATCTCTCTCCCAGACTGATGCCCTCATAAAAAGCCATTGTACATCATCTGCCGACCGATGTAATCAAAATCTGCGACGAAGCACCCGTTCTTTTTGCAACGATTCCGAAATGGCGTGAATTATGTGCTTCCTCACCGTTGCACATTCACTCACCGTTCTTCGCAACTGATGAACTCGCTTCTTTCTGCGTCTAGCTATCGATTTCCGCGTTTTATATATAACATCTCGACATAAATCCACCCAATTGTCCCAATTAGTTATTGCTAATGTGCTTGACGACTTTGTCGATAAACGCTCCAAAATCGTATTCCGAATCTCCTCCTTCTGAGATCCCGGAAACGGGTAAGGCATTCTTCGGACCATCATCATATTACGAGACACGCTTGGATCTTAAAGATATAAACATACTTGATTATGATCAGTATGGATTGGTGGGGCCGCAACTGCCACCCAAACTACCCAATTTTTCCAGTCTCCTGAAACGTTAAAACCATCTAAACGACTCGCCTGATCTCCGCGCCAGTTTGGAAAGTGCCCATGCGAATCTAGGTGTAACTCTTCCAATGGTGACACCATCAAAGATCTTGCGTCCCATAATTGCCACTCCTTTAATATTCTGCAAAGCACTACTCCCTGGCCGCGTCGATCGTGTGCCACCTAATCTGTCCAAAGCTGGATTATGCACACAATTGAAATCTCCACCCATGAAACAATTTCTTGGTTTACGCAGAAATATTTGACGTACTCCATTGAAGAAATGTTCACGTTTTTTTATCGTCACTAGATGGCTCGTATATATTCAGTATAATTGAGTCATTCCATTTAAGCACCATGAGTCGGTTGGACCAGTGTTCCCGCTTCTATGGTATGATATTTTCGGCAATAAAAGGGATCAATAATATCGCAACTCTTCCACGTTTTTTCGGAAAAAATGCTCCAATAAGAAAGAGCCCGGTACTTATCCATCTGCCCCCACTGTAAAGCTCAATGTTTTGCCATCTCTTCACATTGTGACATGGGTCTCTTGTAGTAGGATTATCTGGGCTGGATGGTCCGGGTATCCTCTCTTCCACACTGACATCCACGCAATTACATCTTTGTGCGCAAAACCTCGAACATTTTGACTGAGAAATGTATGCGAAATTTATCTATGAATACCCCCATCTTTATTATTGTCCGGAACATATTCCATATCGTGTAAGAAATGATATTTCGTATCAATGTCCATAGAATTAAGCTTGAAGTAGGAGTGATTTTCATGCCTACCCAATGCAGTGCCCTTAGTACTGGTCGGACCCATCAGGGCCCGACTCGTTGCTTAAGTTGTCTTCACCATTCGACAATTGTAAAATCCGTCTTGTCTGGAACAATTCAAACACCTCCTTCCAAGCCTCCGGTTTCCCTTTCTCGATTACTCCAATTTTGGAGGCGTAGTTAGGACTTCTTCGGACTATTTCGAGATGGCGTTGGAGCAGAGTTAGAATTGTATCTGTTGGATTATAATCAACTCCAACTAGCGCTGCTATATGTTCAGCGAACACATGTGCACAAATCATCCCTGCTGCTAGATGTAGCACTTGCCGCGGTGCTAGAAGTTGTAATATTTGATTCCCGCCAAAATTGATCTTACGTAACCGTGACCATTCTTGTGAACTGTTAAGTATCGCCGTGCGCTGCCCCGACCCAATCATCACTAAGAAACGGTGTTCCCAGGCCTCAAACCATGCTGTAGGAATGTCCGCTAGACCTTCCCGTTTTCCAGCTTCTATTACTGCTAGCCAACACTGTTCCCGCCAGTGCTTGGTGAGTTCCACGAAAACACTTGAGTGCACTCCATCTAGTATGTAATGAGCTCCAGGAAAGTCCTTAATTAGATGAAGAAGACGATTCGATTCTGATTGCGCTGCTTTGATCCACAAAGTCTTAGTGGAACTTACCAACGGGAACAGAATACCGGTTTGTGCTTCCTAGTGTGGAAGTAACTTAAGCCATGCAATCTTGAACTCATCCAACGTAATCGCGTCCATCACCGTATCAGAGTCACATACTTCGAAATCATCTATCAGTTCTCTTGCTACCGTTACGACTTCCATTGGCTCTGCCCCAACTTCCGTCGTTTCCCGACGACAAACCCTTTTGGAAGTCGGACTATCTTCAACCTCAGATTTCGCTGTTTCTTAGGAACTCTGAGACGCGTCCGATGGTTTATTCTCCTTTTATCGGTTTAATTAGGGAAATTATAAGTGTACCTCACCCTGTACCTCACTTTTGCTAGATGTAACTGTTACCTCAATTTGTTACGTGTACCCCAGTCTGGCTATAGATAATTGGACTGAATAGACTGCTATAACAACAACATTAATACCGGCATTGCGTACGACTGGCAGCGAGCAAAGCGCGCCAATTTTTGCGCGCAATTATTTTGTAATTACGTAGGTCATGAACTGGCGAAACTTTGAAAGCACATGAGAGCGCATCCCGACGAGAACGGCAAGCACTGGCAAAAGAGCTGCAGCTGTGCCGTGGAAATGCCAAGTCCGAATTCATTGTGAATGCGCAATGCAGTTCCTGAAAGACCATCCCGAGGACGGCGAGCAGTAGGTACTGAGTATACTGTGCTTTTGTGAAGGCTCGATACCAATGACGTCACCTAAACCAGAGGAACTCATCTTGAAAAAGTAGATCCCGTGGAGATCAAGAATCGAATCTGATGTGAAGCAGGAATCACATATACCACATACAGACAAGATGAATCGTTGCAAAATGCAACTTTCTTTTTTTCTCAAATAGAACCCCCCCCCCTCGAATATAACCCCACGTCTGGGTGGGGTTATAGTGATAACCCCAGCGGGGTTCTAATACAGGTTTTACAGTAAGTTACTTCCTCCGTCCCAAAATATAAGGCGCAGTCGACAGTTAAGCATGTCCCAAAATATAGGGCAGAGTATTGATGCAGACTTGACTTAATTATACCCACAAGCTCCGCTAAAGTGCGAACGTTGGTTCGTGCATGGAGGCAAAAGTACGATGGTCTTGGCGAGATTTTCGCAGCTAACTCGCCGTTCAATCGTGGTCTGTCACGTCTCCCACACTCCCCGTCGTGTATAGAGCCCGCTTGGATTTCCTCTCTCGCCATTTCCAAAGGCGGAAAGCGATCGTTCGGAACAGTCAAACTTGACGGATAAAGCAGGCACAAGTCCCCTTGGAAGGCAAAGTTTCGTGGCCGCCGCATAAATACGAGCAAGTACGGCTCTGCGCTCGTCTGTGGTCAAGTTCTTGCGCATTTGTGAGGGTTATGAGGGCGCTGCGTCATTTTTAAAATGTGGAGGCTTGGGAACACCAAATTTTGCTCGTCATATCTCACGATCTAGAGCGTCAATCGGCTCGCACCAAAAACCCCGCCAATCAGCAATAAACGCGCTTTCTATTCCGCCAATCAACAGCATGCAGTACACCTTTTTCAGTCATTTGCACCAGACCCGCAATCATTTGCACCTCGCTTCAATGATTTGCACCATTATATACCGAAAATGATACACTGCAAAATTTGATATTAAGATAAAACACATATTTTACTGAAATGACGCCGACTATTACAGACCATTACTGTACAGTCGACTATGCTTAGGTGCCTGGAGGGCGCGATAAGAAGCGTTAAGGTACACGCTCGCAGAGGCATCGGGAGGCAATTTTCGCCAACAAGACTATCGAACTGTGTCTATAGCTCGTAGTTTAAATATGAGCGATGCTGTTGACTAGCGCAGCCTTCGGTCACGTCTCAATCACCAGAACTGCATAACATTCTGGTAGACCTTAATCTTCCCCGATCTGGACGTAAATTGGAGCGTGCTGACCGCACTGCGAATGAGTTGGATGTGTATTTTATTATTTAATATTATTCTGACTCTACGGGCTCATTTTACGTGTCGATTTTCATGCTTTTAGATCTTTGCTGATAAAGCTCGAGACAACTTCAGCAGCCTATTACGATGAGAAACTATCGGCTGGTATGCAAAGTATTGAGCAAAAATTGAAGGAACGTTTTAACCATGCACCGTGGTACAGAGAAACTATGCGCCAATGGTACCTACAGCTCCACCGAATCGCTCTATGCTTTATATGAACCTAATCCATCGTAATACGTGATACGTTACCTTATGGATTAGTGAATGGCGCCGTACCGACTGTTGCGGGAGTGGTACCGCTCCCTAGTGGCGTGGGTCTACCACCCGACGGAGGCCACAGCGTTAGATAATGCGAAATGTTCCGCTGCTTCTTGCATTGCAGTGTTTTGATTTGAAACCTTTTTGCTTTTCAGTAAGAAAGCACGATCGAAGGTCTGGCGGTCATCAAGTAAGCAAGCAGCAACTATATGTATGTTGTATCACTTATACATGACTGACTTATTCTTTGTGTGCTCTATTCAGTTTGTTAAGGCTGCTGACTTGCGTACTGATCCGTACTTAAAAAAGTTTCTCGCTGACGTTGAAGGTGCAGATGAATTTGATGAAGTAGAGTTTTTCTGGATCATGGAAACTAAGGCTAGAAGAAGATGCAGCGGCTGAACATGCTGTACAGAAAGTAAAAGCGGAGCAAGCGGAAGTTACAGCTCCGTCAACCGATATCACCTTGACTTCTACAATACAAGTTTGTTTGACACGTCTGTCGATCGTCCATGCATGTCAAGCGATTAGCAAAGACACGCAAGCATTCGCGGGGGACGAGTCGCCAGAGGGACGCCAAGGGTACGAGAGCGTTTTATTTAAAGTGTGCAATTAATTTGATAATGTTTCGCAATGTATGTAATGATATAACCTCTTAAATGCGCTAAATAATGGAATATAAGAATTAATGAGTCGACGGTGCAAATCATTGAGGCGAGGTGCAAATGATTGCGGGTTTAATGCAAATGACTGAAAAAAGGTGTAGTTTCTGGTAGCCTTAATCGAGAATTTTGAAAAATCACTGCCTTATATTTTGGGACGGATGAAGTACATGTTAGTCGTATTTATTCTTTTTTTGCAACACTTTGCCATGACAAACGTCGGGTGCCATAGACAATGCTAAAGCCCATGCTGGCGCGTGGTGTGTAGGAAAGTAGGCTTTATCCTAGGCAGCAGACACCAACAATGTAGTGTCCGGTGTCCGCAGGCCGGCTAGAAACTGTGTGCACTCTCGTTTTTCTGCCTAAGCGCCCAACTTAGTCCTGTAGACTTTAGAGGTGCTCTGTTCCGCACCGCCACTAGTAGTGACCTCTCGTAGGTTTGTAAGGTAATAAATGTATTACTAAGTTATTAAGTTCTGAATCGTACTTTATAACCAAAAAGTTGTATGTGGTGGTCCACGCTGTTTTGTTAACTTGGAATTTCATTTTCACTGAAACATGTCTTCGAATTTCAACACTCCTTCCAAAACTTCGGGACCTCCATGCAACCACATGCAATTTTCCACATCACCACAGGTACGTAACTCCATTCCATACCATCCAGCTTAGTGATGCCAACTAGTTTCAGCCACAACCGATAAGAATCAATAGAGAAAACTTAAATCAATCCAATTTGATCACGCAACTCTCCAATCCTTGCAGCACTCAATGTTTTCGTTAGAAGGTCGGCCACCATGTCAGCACTCGATACGTGCTCCGGCCTCATTTTGCCCTTCCTTGTGTAATCTTTAACGAACTTTAACTTCACATCGACGTGCTTCGTACTTGCAGCACTTGCTTCATTCAACAATTGTTTAATGGCAGCCTGATTGTCTATCTTCAAGACAATCGGCGCCCGCGAATTCACACCAATTTCACCAAGCAGCTCTCTTATTCCTAGAGCTTTCTTCCCACCGACAGCGGCAGCCACGAATTCTGCCTCGGCTGTCGAAAGTGCAACTGCACCTTGCTTCTTGCAACTCCATCCTGCCACAATACCATTTACGAAAATTACACTCGCGCTGATGCTTTTGCGGTCGACCTTATCGGCCGCAAAATCAGCATCACTGTAGCTAACTATGCGCACAGGCATAGCTTCGCCACTATCATGCTTCAGTTTCAACTTCAATGTTTTTGTACCCTTAAGGTACCTGCGACTCGCTTCGCCATTTTGAAGTCGAAAAAGGTCGGTGCATTTGTTCGCCTCGTCACCTTGTGCACTGCAAATGCAATGTCCGGACGCGAGCACCGTGAGATCCACAGTAGACTGCCAACCAACGATTGAAATTCCCTGATTGTAGGGGGTTTCCCATCCTTGATCGTCGTTAGGTGTGAATCTAAATTTTCAGGAACTTCATCTTTCATAACTGGGGTCCTCACGATGTTCGCATCCTTTGGGCCATGCTTGTCTAACATTTCGTCAATCGTGAGTTCTTGGTCAATCCAATATCCACCCTCCGGATCTCCTCCGATCCGCATACCCAAGAATTTTTCGACCTTTCCAAGGTCTTTTAGCTCCAGAATAGCCATTTCTTCGAAAACAATTTCAACCATTTTTTCATCAGTGGCGGTTACTAGTAGGTCGTCAATATAGACTCCCACTAGGACCGAACCATGCAAGTGTCAGTGAGACACTGCATGAATTTTAATTCCACAAGGGTGTCTCTCAGTAACTCGTACCAGAGACGCCCCGCCTGATTTAACCCGTAGAGATTCTTTTCCAATGTCAACACCACATCACCTTCCGCCCTTGCGCCTAGTTCTTCGAGTTTTTCTCTCGATATTTCCATTCCTTGCGGCACCTTTAAATGTATCTCGTAGTCTTCTTCTTTAGATGGCTTCGGGTAAGCACTAGGCACATCACCGTGCCGTGCAGGCACCTTCCAGATGATGGCCATAACCAAAATCATTTTCACATTATTTAAATCCATCACCGTTGAAATGAAAAGAAATAATCTTCGCCGAAAATTTGACGATCACCCCGGGCTACGAGCCGAGCCTTTCGGCGCTCAACAGTCCCATCAGCCTTCAACTTGGTCTTGTATACCCACTTCGTGGGCAAGGTTTTTTTGTCATCCCTTTTCCGCACAATTTGCCAAGTTCCCACTTCCTGTAGGGATCGTAATTCGGCATCTTCTGCCTCCTTCCATTCGCTCGACAATATGCCCTTATGGGCCTCGAAATACTTCGTCGGGTCGGGTTCAGACGCCGCTGCACGACTTTGACCCGCCCCCGACTCGACGACCGCAAATGCACACAGGAGATTTTCTTCCTTTTCATTCAAATTTTCCGGGGTCGACACGCTTGGTTCTTGTCCTGCCGGGGCACCTTCGGTTTTATCTCCTTCCGAAGTACCTTCCCGGTCTTCAGGTCTCTTCTTTGTCTTCCCCTTTTGCTTCAACTTCTCGAGCGCTGCCGCCTTCGGTGTCGCCTTCATCCTGCGGCCTGACTTCCTTGTTCCACCCTGTCCACGTTCCTTGGCGCGTCCTGTGGACCCATCTTGCTTGGGTTTCGCGGTTCTCGCTCGCGCTTCGTGTTCAGGTGCCCCTCCTTCGGGGTCGCTCAGTAGCTTCGCGATCTGCTTGTTTGCAGCTTCGCTCAGGGTTTTAATTTGCGTGACGTGTCTCGTAGTCGTCACGACACGATCCTTCAATAACAAGCTTTGTACCCGTTTTGTTTCGTCATTTTTGCCCAAGATTAGGGCCCTCTCTGCGTGCTTCGCTAGTGACTTCGAGTGCGGATCCCTGTATACCATGCACGGGGATCCAAAAACCACAATGTCTCCAATATTCGTTGGCATTTTCGTAAGCATCTGGATCGGGGGTGCCCCTCCAGGGTTTGCCCTGGTCGGACTGCGGTTGAGTATGTACGTGGCATACTCCGCCGCTTCCGTCCAGAAAGGTAAGGATACACCCGATCCAAAAATCATGCACCGGACCATGTTAAAGATGACCCGGTTCATCCTTTCAGCCTTGCCGTTAGACGCTGGTGTGCCTGTCTCAGTAATCTGCCGCCGCACACCCGTCTGCTTGCAAAATAGGTCCACGTTTCGGTACTCTCCTCCACCGTCTGTGCGCAAGACGTGGATACGACAGTCGAATTCCTTTTCAAACCAGCATAGGAAGTGCTCGAACATCTATGCGGCACGATCTTTAGTCCGTGCCGCAAAAACGCGCACGTAGTTGCTGTAGTGGTCCACGAGCACTACAAGAAATCTGTTTCCACGCCGATCGCGTGGGGTTATCGGGCCTTTCAAATCGCTACATATCACCCCACCCACGCGATCAATAGGTGCATGTTTTCCAGAGTCTTGCTTGGGCTGTCTCGACTTGTGTCCCTTGCCCTTCGAGCAGGTCAGGCAATTAGGACGTGAATGGTCCGTAATTTTGATGCCTGACCTCGGGTCTCGGGCCAATTTTTCGACTGCGTCGTAGGAAAGATGCCCGAGCCGCGCATGGAAGTGACGTAGGGTGCCTTCTTGCACTTCATCCCCTACATCACTTTGGGCTGCATTCATAACCATATTTGAGAATGTCTTGGCGCAATCGAGTGGTCTGTCCGCACGCAGATACGCCACAAACACAGAACCGTAAACTTCAACATTAAATAAAACTTGATTTCGAAAAGCTAATTCCATTTTTTTCCATTATCTCTTAAAATGCACCCTTTCTTACGTAAGCATTCCAGGGATATAAGGTTCTTCGCCAATTTTGGCGCAAAGAAAACCTCTGTAAGCGTAATCTTGGTGTTTCTTCCAGAAATTTCACTTGCACATAGCGTAAATTGACCAACCTTGGTCACCTGTATTGTCCCTCCATCCGGGAGCGTTAGTGCGTCATTTTGGTTGCACTCTCGCGCGTTTTTTACCAGGAGCCCTTCGTCGGATATCAAATGCCGACTTGCTCCACTATCCACAATCCATAAGTTGTCCTCGAAAACTCCCTTTTCGACACCTTGTGCTGCATATTCACTTGTGGATAGCACGAACCGTTTCTCCGAATCTTTTGGGCCTTGCCGCCCCAGTCTTTCGTTCTTTCTGTGTCCTCTCTTGGGTTCTTGCTGCGGACAATTTTGCTTGATATGTCCTTCGACACCACAACCATATCACACGCGTTTTCTGTTCTGTTCGTCCTCGGAATTTACTGCAGGTCTTCCAATACTCTGACGTTTGAATCTGTGAGATTCGTCGTCCAATTCTTGCGCCCAAGAAATTAATTCCTGCGCGTGTTGGAGGTAGTCCTGCCTTTGCGGATTGTACCGCACCATCAACGCAATTTTCAACATTGGTGCTGCGAATTTCACTATGTTTTCGACAATTAGCCGCTCGCTGGAATCGCTCTCCCGAGCTAGCGCAACCAAGTACAAAAATGTTCGGTCCAGGAACTTTTGGGGTCCTTTTCGGCGGCGAAAAGTTGTGCTGCCTGGTTGTGCGAAATGTTCACCTTGAAAACGTTCAACATTTGCTCCAGTACGAAGTACAATCATGGCGACACTTGCCACCAGGTGCCAATATTTGCCTGAAAGTACTTAAGTGCGACACCTTCCAGGTGCCCCCCCCAACTTGTTTACTTTCAATCGCTCATTCCATACGAAACCGGACGCAATTTCCGCCACTTCGACAGCTTCAATGAACAAATACGCCCATTGTTTGAAGCATGACCCTAGGGCTGCGTAAATTTCGGCTCCAGAAAAATTCTGCACGCTTAGCCTTGGAATTTTAATCCCGTTTACGTTTGCCACTGGGTTGCCGCCTAAATTTCCAGGCGCACCCATGCCGGCTGCCACTCCGGGCACTCCTATCCCGGCCGCCATCCCCGGTATATTCAATACCGGCGCTTGCATCGGTGGTGGGGCCTCTTCGACGCCTCTCAGACCACCTCCGCGCCCAATACCGTCTTCACCGCCGAGGTCGTTCAGGGTCATCTTCATCCCGAACGGCCCGTGGTTTTTTAGGGTGTCCCTAAACGCACTCGCGTACTCAGATCCCTTATCGGACCCTGGCGACGTGCTGGGAGCCGACCCTGGCGACGTGCTGGGAGCCGACCCTTGCGGCCGCGCTTCTTCAACTGCCTCGAGGCGCCGGTCCATGCGCTTGAGGTATTCTAGGATAACCTCCATGTTTGTCTCCGCCTTTTCGGCCTTTTCACCATCCATCTTTCACGAGAACGAAAACTTAAAATTCAAAATAAAGTCGTGATCGTAAAGTACCAGTAATCCACACGAGAAAAAACGAGATAATCTCCAGTAATCAAAACGAGAACAAAAAATCGTAGCGAGAAACTTCAATCTTAGTCACTTCCAATTACGTAAATTGTGCGGTTAGAGCCCGTAATTCCTTGGGCTCATAACCTGTAGGAAAATAGGCTTTGTCTTAGGCAGCAGACACCAACAATGTAGTGTCTGGTGTCCGCAGTCCGGCTAGAAACTGTGAGCACTCTTGTTCTTCCGCCTAAGCGCCCGGCTTAGTCCTGTAGACTTTAGAGGTGCTCTGCTCCGCACCGTCACTAGTAGTGACCGCTCGTAGGTTTGTAAGGTAAAAAAGATAATAAAATGTATTATTAAGTTATTAAGTTCAGAATCGTACTTTATAACCTAAAATTTGTATGTAGTGGTCCACGCTGTTTTGTTAACTTGGAATTTCATTTTCACTGAAACATGTCTTCGAATTCCAACATCTGGCCTATTCGTGTACACATGTCGTCGTACAAATCGACTCCATCGTCCGTCGTGCCCTCCACGGCAGCGTGAGAACAATGATATTCTGAGCGACAAAATCGTCTTTGGTGGAATACAAGAGCACTTGGTGTTTAGTGCATCTTGGAGGTCATGAAACGGCGTCGCTTTGGTCGTACACTTTTTAAGCCGAGTCAAGGCCTTATCGCCAAGTAAAATCATGTACGACCGCGTCGCGGCGACAAATGCATCCACGCGCTTGCCATCGACACCCCCCCCCGTGCTTCAGCCACTGTCGCTTCCAATGGCACACACGATGTGTCCGACGACGCTTTTTCCGGATGCAACTTGAGTGCAAGTTTGCGATACTGGCATTTTATCTGCTGGATCGACATGTCTCGTGTAAGAAGCCCCAAGACGCCATAAAGTCACGACGGTCCTACATCATACGGATTTGTTCCGGGTACCTGCTCTGGACGTGAGGCCCAAAATTTGGGCAAAAGTTGTACGCACGATTTAATGCGTACACGCGCAACACGAAACAAATCTTCCTGTTCATTCTTGTTCGACAGCGCCGGACGCCATGTATAATGTGGCTCCCTGCCTTTCAAGACGTCGCCAATGGTCTTGACAAACGTTGGCAAGGGACCAGAACCTATCACTCGTCTACTCGCTACTCTTGGATACTCGCTTTATAATGCCAGGATCGTTCAAAACGCTAAGATGCGTTGCCGCGGGCTTAAATTTCAACCGCTTTATCCTGCGCTCTATCAAAGTCGACGACACATTTGTGCTTACGTTGCGGACATTTTCAACCTCTTAAGTGTGGGGATAGGTCCTATAAATAATGAATCTTGTTAAAAGCAACGAGGTCTACGGAAGTCTACGGAAGGATACCACACTCGAGCGAACGTACTAAACAAGGTTGCCCATCCAACTGATGTTCCATTGCAAGTCAGTCATTGATTGCTTAGCATACACGACAGCAAACAATCGACAGTCTAGGACATACAAGCTGAGTCATCTTGCATCAAACGTGCTCTAAATGATATCGAACACCTTCTTGAGCTTTATAACGATCTGCCAGTTTTCCTTTTGAAGATCTTCCCGAAAATTTTCTTTCAGTGCGTCAAAACTTTCACGGTCAGGCGCGACACCAACTTGTTCTTGTGGTCAAAATGGCGGCCATACATAGCACTGCTCTCATTGTCGATCCGCACGGCCACCAAAGACCCTTTTTTAGCGCGATCCACCTTCTTGTGCTCTCGTTCAATAGAGCCCACCATGCCGACCAATAACCCATCTGCTGATCGCACTACAAGATGCGTGCCCACCTTTAGGATGCCCTCTTCAACATCAACACCATGAATAATCGGGTCTTGTTTGTTGAACATGCAGGTGGGAAGGATCTTGAGCACGCAAGAAAACACAACAACCTCTCTGAATCCCTCACGACGAGCCATGCGGAAATTCTCCATGTAAGCTGTAAATTGATTGAACAGGCGGTAAACGATGTCAGCGGTGAAAATTGTGAGGACTTGAGCCGTTGGTGGGAAAATTAAAGACTGAATTTTATTTAACCTTTCCTAACCATTAGTTTTGTTGGTGTAACCCACACCTAATGGTATCGCCTATCCTACTTGCGCAAACATGTTATACTTAGTTTTAGTATAACCCATATAAAAAATGCAATAAGAAAAATGAATGGTGTTTAAGTCAAAGATAAAATGACTGGTTGCGGTCCAGTCTGAATGACTGGTCCTGAGGTCCAGGCTAAATGACTGGTCCTGACATCCTCCCCGATTTGATCTCTCGTTGACGCTGCTTGAAATCGGCGACGAGATCCTTCCAGTGGAAGACATGGCGAATGTTCTTCTCTTTCTCCCAACTTGCTTCTTCTTCTGTTTCTCCATTGCATTGGACGTGCCAGTGTGGTTGGCGATTAAACTGACTTCTCTTCAATAGGCGCTCGATAACTTGAAGCTTATCCGCGGTGTCGTTATCCACGAATTTGGACGCTTTCGGTATAGGTCGACTACGAAACCTCTCAGGCGTTGGCTCATATTTTGACAGCACATCCACGTTAAATGTTGGATTGATCTTCTTCATACTTTGTGGTAACTTGAGTCTTGCCACGTTTGGATTTATCATCTTTATTATCTCAAATGGCCCAATCTTTCTTGCCGCAAACTTTGCCCGTTTTGTTTCCATGTCTTTGGCGGCGTGTTTCAACGATACTATACGCGTATCCAACATACTAGATCTCCAACATTAAATTCGACTTGATTAAGGCGGCGTTTTTGGTCATTGTAGTGCTTTTGCGTAGCTTGGGCTTTAAGCAGATTCTTACGAGCTTGCTCGATTATCTTTGCTCGAGCTTCCACAAACTCTTTAGCTTGTACGTCAATCTCCTTTTGGGGATTTTTTGACTCCAGCAATTTTTCCTATGGTGTCCGTTCTTTCCTTCCCGTATCAATTTCGAAGGGAGA
The DNA here is from genome assembly GCA_001887855.2 of Sclerospora graminicola. Classification (NCBI taxonomy): domain Eukaryota; phylum Oomycota; class Peronosporomycetes; order Peronosporales; family Peronosporaceae; genus Sclerospora; species Sclerospora graminicola. The sequence goes on along the minus strand of MIQA02005396.1, from coordinate 1,401 downwards.
GTTTCCTGTCGATGCGCTAACGAGTGTAACATGGGCGTTCTCGATACTTCCCAAGTTCTCTGTCCAATCGGTGCCATGGTATGATACCATGCATCTAAGATCGTCTTCGACGACTAAATTTTGTCGTTCCGTTTTTCCATCGGCTTGGGCTCGATGGGCGGTGGTCATACTTAACCGAACACCAATGGTTGTCATTAGAGATTTCCAAAACGTTGAGATAAACTTGCTATCTCTGTCGCTGATGATGACTTCTGGAAGACCATGGTGACGCACTATACTGTCAAAAAACACTTTCGCCGTTTTTGAGCATCATCCTTGGCGTGCACCGTTGCATACTTTGTGCGTTTTGAAAACTTATATTCGACAACCGTTAAAATGGCATCGAATCCATTTGAAAAGGGAAGCCCAGTGATAAAGTGCATGGACACTACTTGCCAACATGCATCGGGAATAGGAATTGGCATGAGTAATCCGTTTTTCTTTGGTTGTCATTCTTCCAACGTGCACAGGTTTCACACGTTTTGACATATTCTTTGATGTCTTTGTGCAAGGATTTCCAATAATACCATTGCGCAACACGCAAGAATGTTCTGCGAGTGCCAGGATGAGCAGCTATGGGTGAGTCATGATACTCCGATATGACTTGAGCTCTCAAGCGATTGTTGTTTGGAACACAAAGGCGCGTGAGCTTATTTGCTGGACGCAAAACAGTAGCTCATCGTTTTTCACGAACAGTGAACTAGTTTCCGGATGATACCATGCCTCTTTGAATTCTGCATCTCTTTGATAACCTTGTTGAAACATCTTACAGACTTCTGGTGACAGCTCGACTTATGACGCTGGCAATAAGGCCGCAACTTTCATGGACTCACACCCCTCCCAGGGCAGCGGTGGCACCGAGGGAGAACAACGTAAACGCGAACCCCGCTGTTGACAATTGGAATCACACTAGTGAAAGCGTATTGTCGTTGCCAATGTATCATCAGGCCGGCGAGAGAGCGCATCAGCTTCGACGTTTAATGCCTCGTTAATGTGGTGTATCGTAAACGTATACTGAGAAAAATTGGTTAAGTACCGGGCTAGCTTGGGAGAGACTTTAGGGTGGTGAAGCAGCCAAGAACAGGCGCCATTGTCGGTAAAAATCTCAAATTGATGACCGTAAAGATAATGACGCCATTTGTCTAACCCAGCTTTGATGGCAAAGAGCTCCTTTTTGTGAGCAGGCCAGTTAAGCTCATGCACGCCCAGCTTTTTGGAATAAAAAGCTATGGGATGATCGTGGCCACCCAAAAGTTGGGATAACCCCCCCCCAACACACGACCCGGACGCATCTGTCGTCAGAACAAACAGGCGAGAAAAGTTGGGCAAGGTCAGCACAGGTGCCGATTGGAGGGAAGCCTT
>MIQA02005393.1:0-10126 GCA_001887855.2 Sclerospora graminicola | reverse complement strand
AAAGTTAATGAAGTCAATTACGGATTGGTGGATAAAGAAGTTTTGGCTCTATTGCGGATCCTGGATGTGTGTTATACTATGCTGGTGTCTCGGCCCATCAAAGTACTATCTAGACGGTCGACCCTATCATGGCTCCTGACGGCGAATGGAATTGACGGCCGGCTGGGGAGATGGGCGGCTCTGCTGTCTCAATGGTCCCTCGAAGTGATTAAGTGTACCAAAGGGGAAGAGGAAATATTGGGCACACTGGCTGCCAGCATTACCCCCAGGGCAGAAGTGGAGGAAGCACTGATAGCGATCGCACCTCGGAAGCAGCCTCGACAAACTATCGTATTGCCGCCGCCAACAGTGGGACCCACGGAGGAACTAATGGTTTTGAGTTTCGATGGGTCGGCGAGTGTAAAGAAGGGGGTCGGGGCCTATAGTGCCATTGTGTGGAAGCTGCCCGAATGGAAAGTGGTCGCGGCCGCCTCGGATTTCACGCCTGGCATCACGGTGAACGAAGCGGAGTATAGAGGACTGTTGCTTTGCCTAGATCTGTTGGCTGGCCGGACACAGGGGCGGATCATCATATGTGGTGATTCCAACCTGGTGATCCGGCAAATCACAGGAGAGATAGATTGCAAGGCGCCCCGGCTGAGACTGTTAAATGATCAGGTTATGTCCGCCTTGCGGAGATGGCCGGAGCACGAATTGCTGCACGTCAAACGAGACTGGAATAAGAGCGCAGATCACTTGGCTACGCTGGCCATGCGCGACAACGTAATATAACGGTCTCCGATCCGGCTCTGTTATCAGATCTGACGGAGATCAACCGGCTGCCCGAGATTTTCCATCCGGCCAACACGGAGGAGATAATCCGGGTGAACGCTGTCACCCGATCGCAGAAGCGCCGTTCTTCAGCCGATGGCTCACTATCCCCAGAAACAATGACCGAAGGGATAGTTCAACAGTTGCGAGCAGAGCGGATTCTCCAAGCGCAGAACGAGGAAGAGTGGATAGTAGATCTCAAGGCATACCTTAACGGAGACGTAAATAAACTGACAGCCGAACAAGCTAAAGAATGCTTCAAGCTGGCCCCGGATTATGAAGTGGACGAAAACGGGCTACTGTTTTTCTACCGAGACGCCGACCAGCCGGAGATCGAGAGAGATAGATCCGCTCGGCTAGTCGTACCCACTACTCTGCAGCCGGATATCCTCCATCACTACCATGTGAGCTTGGAGGGGGGACATCAGGGCATCGGCCGGACATATCACAAGATTAAGACACATTTCCACTGGCGGGGGCTTTACCGTAGCGTTCAGGCCTACGTGGGGAGTTGTCCGGATTGCGAAACCGGGAAAGGCCGGCCGACCATTAGAGGGCGGTCACCTGGGAATATACAGGCCACCTATCCTTTTCAAGTCATTGCGATGGACCATATCCCGTCCTTACCCAAATCTCGAAATGGGTATACAGAGCTGCTGATCTGGACGGATTTGTTTACCGGGCTGGTTATAGCAAAGGCCAGCTCCACCCGTACCGCCCAACAGGTTGCGCAAAGCTACGAGGAATGTGTGTTCAGGCGTTTCGGGGCGAGCGAGGTCATCCGGCACGATAGGGAGCCCGGATTTATGGCAGACGTATTCCGAGCTTTCAACAAGATCTTAGGACAGAAACAGAGCGCCACCATGGCTTACCGCCCGCAGGCGTATGGAAAGGCCGAAAGGATGGTCCAGACTCTAACCAGAGCCCTCAAGATGTATGTGGTGGAGGCGGATCAATGCGACTGGGATGAAAATGCCGAGAGGCTGGTTTTCGCTCTCAATTCGTCGTACGATCGGGTAAGGGGCGACACCCCTTTTTATTTGGCTTACGGATGGGATCCCCGATCCACTTTGGAAGCCGCCATACCAATAGGGTGCACCAGAAGCCGGGACAGAGACGCCCGCCGCTGGAGGATGGGAGTGCAACGCCACTACTCACTGGCGAGGGAACAGGTAAACGAACGCCTCCGACAAGCAATCAAGGACCGCGCCGATCAAAACAACGACCGCGCCAGGGAACACGGCATCGAGCCCGGCTCCCGGGTGTGGCTGTATCTCGATCGGGTCAAGGAGGGCTATGCACGGAAGTTGGCGCATATGTGGCATGGCCCCTTCCGAGTTGCAGAACTGGTCGGGGATCATGCAGTTAAGCTTGTCACGGTCGGCACGGAATATAGCGTTTTCCCAATAGTACATTTTTCCAAGTTGAAGTTGGTTAAGCATTTCCCGGACCGCCCGAATACACGCCTTACGGGGGAAAGCGACCGGCTGGCTTTCGATGAAGCTTTACTGCCGAAGGACAGTTGGGACAAGCCGTTAGACCCGGATGAGTACGAAGTAGAAGGAATTTTGGACGTTCGGAACGGACGGAAAACCCGGTTTGGGCGGATCCACAGAGAGTTTCTCGTGCAGTGGAAAAATTGCGAGGAGCGGTCGTGGGTGGACGAACTGGATTTAAAGTGTGGAGCTTTAATGAGAGAGTTCGATCGCCGGCGGGCGAGTCGAAACCGCTTCGGGGTCATGCAAACCCACGAAGAAGGTGGGGCAGAGAATTAGTCCGCCCGGCTCCAGGGCAACAGGCACGGCCGGACCAACTGACACCATTCAGCCGAGCAATCAGCGGATGGGAGCTAGTCGGGTCCGACCGGCTTTTTCGGAGTTATCTTCGAATCAGTATGCCGGATGGATCGGTTTTCCGGAGTCATCTTCGAATCAGTATGGTGCCGGATGGATCGGTTTTCCGGAGTTGTCTTCGAATCAGTATGGTGCCGGATGGGAGAAGTCGGACGAGGAAGATGAGCAAGTGGTTACTTACGTAAAAAATGGAAAGAAAAGTGTATTATCGAGGTTAATAGCCAGTAATGAATGGAGAAGATAAGAGTATGCAAGGCTAGCCTCGTGGGTCATCCCTGGCGAAGCTCAGCAGAACTTGTTCCGGAGTCGGGGCACGCGGAGGCCAGGGTGACGATCGGGGTCCTGCCGGAACTGGTTGCGCCACGGATCTTGTTGATCGAGCGCATCGAGCGAAGCTTGGAGGGTGGTAACCTGACACCGACCCAACCCTGGATACCAAGTCCCGCCTTCGGCCGAGTTCCCGCTTTTCTCCACCCGGCGGTTGGCCAGATGTAGCATGATAGGGTGGAGAAAAATATCCAAGTCGCAGTGGCCGTGCTGGATTCCGTCAACCACGAAGTTGCAGAGCTTAGTCCAGCCCTCAGTCGCGCGGTTTCGACGGTTCTTGCGGTCGGCCCGGTATTTAGCTAGCCCGGGGGACTCGCGCCCGGCGGCAATGGAAATGGAAAGGTGATGGGTTGACTCCCAGATGGATTGTCCATGCCGAGAGAGGTACTCCTTGCAGACTTCCCGAAAGTCCGCGAACCAGCCGACATGGGGCAGACCGATGTCCGGCATCTTTGTCGCCAGTATGGCCCAAGGTTTCCGGGACAAGATTGCGTTCAGCGGCTCAATCGCCACTAGCTTGGCATCCCAGTCCTCGGCCTTGGGCATAGCGGGGGCCGGCGGGAATATCCACAACGGCGGGCGAGTCAACGCCCGGGTGACAAGGGCACCAGTGAGGTCTTGGATACGCAGGCCTTCCAACTGCGCCTTTGACCAGGGAATAGCCGCAGCCAGTTCGAGGGCCGTCATAACCTTCCGGCGGGGAATCCACAACGGAGGGGACTCCTCTGAGGATTCTTTGGACTCGTTCTCGTCGAATGCGAAGGGGTCCGGGGAAGGCAACTCCTCGAGGTCCTCAGTGGTGACCTCATCAGAGTCCATCTCCGGTAGGTCGGGCGCTTCTTCTCCATCAGGAGAGGCGGTGGACGGGCCTCGGGGATCATGAGGGGAGACGCTAAGGAGAGCCGGGGCAGTCGGAGTTTTCGACGAAGATCTGGCAGTGCGAGGACGACGGGAGGACTTCCCCGAAGCCGGTGGGGCCGAGATCGAAGTGGGGCTAGGACCCGGCCCGCTGTCTCCATGACCTAGGGCCGCGCTCACCGGCGCGGCGGACCGTTTAGGCCGTTTGGCTGCCACGGGGCCGTGGAGCGACGCAACCCGACTGGACCGACGTTTGCCTTTGTGCGCAGACGGACCTTCAGTGGACAAGAGAGGAGCCGCCTGCTCGCCGGCTGGCGCTGGCGGTGGGTTAGGGTCTTGAGAAGTATTCCAAATCCGTAGACGAGAAGCCTTTCCCGTACCACCGGTCGCCGATCCGGGGGCGGACGCTCCCGCGCTGGATGTCCGGACGGCCGTGGCGGAACCAGCGGCTGACGGGAGAAGGGGCGTGGCGGAAGCGGCTGGACCAGGGTCTCGCGGACAAGCTAAGTCAAGGAGATGCCTAATAGCCTCCCGGATGGGGGCAGGGCCCTTCATTAGACCCCTCACCCGGGCCGCCGAAGCGGCTAGCCGAGCCCGATCTTCCTTGAGAGAGGACAGGCAGTCCGCGCGCTCCTCCGCAAGCTGGGTAAACGCCTCCCGGGCTTCACTCACACCCGATTGGGTTTCAGCGTACGCGGCCTCAAGCTCCCGGATTCGGCGTTGGAGGTCGGGCGATGCATCGGCCGACTGGTATAGCGCCTTCTGATACTTCGTCAACTTTTTGGCAAGCCGGATCCGGCGAAACCCCAAATTGCCCAGTTTTAGCTGCGAACTCTCCAATCGTTTGGAGAGTTTAATATAGTTATCGTAGCGCGCCGTCAACTCGCGCGCGGTCTGAAAAGACTCGACCATCAAGACGCGGAGGTTCATGACGTTTTGGTCTGAGAACATACACGGAGTGAGTGAGTGGAGAGACGAACCTGAATAGGCGAAAGGTACTTACTCTGGATCTTCAAGGCAGCTAAGGCCTTCTGGTTCAGGACACGCTGTGAGTCCGACTGTTTTTGGAGGCGATCTCTCGCTTGGAGAAGGTCGGCGTTCTCACTTTCCAGTCGGCTAATGCGGTCGCGGGATTGAAAGGTGGCCAGAACCTCCCGGACCCGGGATTCATCCGCTTGCTGGCTGGCCAGCCGAGCGGTTGCAGCCAACTCGGTGTTAGCTTGCTCTAGGCTGGCTACGCGAGTGGTTAGCGCAGCGACTTGAGCTTGCAGGGCAGCCACGTCGGGCTGCCCTGGGTGATGCTCTGGACCGGCCGGATGGGCATCCGGGCCTACGGCCGATGACTGGGTATTGGCCGGGGAGGGGCCCGGCATGGGACCAATGGGGGCGTTGTCACGTTCAGACATAGGGGCGGTGAAAGTCAAAGTGTGGGAAATGTGATGAGCGCGTGCCTCAACCGTTGTGCGGCTGCGACAAGGCTCCAGAAGTTAACGGACTAATGATGGTGGATGCCCGCACCGGATTGGCTGAAATGTCACCCTTAGCCGGATGCCCAGACCGGTCAATAAGAAGACGCAATCTGGGAGCTGCCAGGCGCACCTGCAAGCGGCCGGGCGGCGCCCGGCTGGAAATCAGGCCGGCGGACATGACAAGGGGCGTGGATAGTCGAACAGGCGGGCTGAGCAGACGGGAGGACCACGGATGTTTGACGGCCGAGGCGCGGATGGCGGACGGCCGAGGCGGCGGATTGTTTGTAAGGATTGAGTGAAGGGAGCCTGAAGGAAGATGATTGTTCTAGTGGATGAAGGAGGCACCCGGATCGGATGAGAAGCCGCCAAGGAATTGCTAGCGCCAGCGGCCGAGGGGCTCGGATGGGTGGCTATCCGGCCGAGCCGGCCGGGTAAAATGTACCATTCGGACTGGTACCAGATGGGTTCGGTGTACCGGCCGGGTGGTACCATCTGGGGTTGCTGTACCGGCCAGGCGGGTACACAAAGTCGGAGTTAGCCGGGTTACGTTGGGTAAGGTACATGACTGGTCAGCCGTGTTATTTGGGGTAGGTTACACAAAAGGAGTATTGGATATAGGATAAATCAGTATACGTTTTGCTTTCTTAGACACAAGTCGCTTTCATTGGTTCGCAGCAGAGGGCTAACAAGGTCCCCTCTTGCTGCTATTGGTTTGCCGGGGAAGGTTAAGTAACCCACCGGAAGTCCCTTGACCGGGAGTCGCGGCGTCTTCGTATACTCACCTCAAGTCGCCCGTGTTTTGAACACGGTATTAAGTATTGGGAAGTGGTGACATTTTGGCCTTCTGTGGAAGAGTGCGGAGTTGTATCTGCCTCACATACACATTTGGATTCGCCCTTCATTGTTATTGGTTTAGCTGGCCGATTGATTATTCTCGGTCCAGCCGGCACTATACAAACTTCAAGTGTCTTATTGGTTTAGCTGGCCGATCGAGTATTCTCGGTCCAGCCGGCACTATACAAAGTTCAAGTGTATTGCCAGACGAGCTCCCCGGTGACGATTTCCGCCCAGGAGCTACCCCTAGTCCTACACCTCATCTCCCTATTGGACGATTTACACTTTTCGCCCTAGGGTCCACCAGGAGAGCTAACCACCCAGTACTGACGGGTACACAAGGTGAGCTTTCAACATGCAACATTCGAGCAGTCGCGATCAAGCGGATGGAAGTGACCGATCTAGTCGGCCTCATGCCGGATCGGATCATGACTCGGATGGACGGAGTACCCCCTCCGGTAGTCAGTCGTCTGGGACCCCCGTGGGTGTTCGCGTCTCAGGAAGATTTTCTGAGAGCGACTACACCACAGCATCACCCAACAAGATGGGGTGGGACAGGCTGATTCTGTGCACGATGACATATAGTTGACAACGGGCTGTCGTAAATGTGAAGGAATAAGAGGATACCGTTATTACGCCTGGTTCCAGATATTAACGGACTAGCGAATGTCACGGTCCGATCGGGACACTGGATGCTGGGTGGAGTTCACGTGAACGTGCGAGACTAGACTAACCGAGACAAACCTGATGTGCAGCATCAATGACTGTGCGATATATCAGGAACAGCAGAACCCGGTCATCGGAGTGGGTCATGGATGGCCAGATGTTGAAGTTGAATGGGATATGGAAATCTCGGTCTGATCAGCCGAATCACTTAACTCCGCCCTAGAATTTGAAGACCGGGTACAGGACAAAGCTTGATATGTGAAGTGGTGAGCCGTATGAGCCCATTCAAACTGGGGCAAGCGATGAGACTTGATGGATTCATCCAGAATCGGTGTAAAGAGGTCTGATCAGGTCCAATTTCAAGAGAAGTGTTGAGTCGAAGCGACTCTTGCGGTCCAACGCGCAATGAAGGTCAAAGTTACAGTTGAGTGAACGGGCGATGTCGATGTTGTGATGACCCTGAGGTGTTTCGAAGCGATCTGGGACTAATCGCCTGATCACTGCCCTGATCACTGTGCTGATCATGATCCAAGCCTGATCAGCCCCAAATCAGTTTCCAGGTGTGGAGAGAGACGGAGTCTTCAGTTAAGTATGGGGCGAACAGTGCCTGGAAGACGGATCTCGAACTAGTTCCAGGTTGACCTTCGAGGAATCAGGATGGTTGAAGACTGCCATAGAGTTCAACCGTGATCAGTCCAGAAGTGGTACGGATTAGGTTGAAGGTGCGACAAAGATGTGTAAGGTTGTACTGGCGCAACCGTGTGAAGAAATGAGTAGGATCAAAGTATGAGGTAGGTCACATAAGTTCGTGTACGGTACATTAGGTATTGGATATTGCATATATAATAACAGGTTTGAATTTACCCCCTAAACAAAGAGTCGCTCCGCCACGTGTCGCGGTCATTGGGAGCACAGGGTTAACTAGACCCTGTAGCTCAACTTAATTCACGGTTAAGACGCGCATAGACGCATTTTTTTGCTTACCGGAAAGCCCCCGACGGGTTTTGTTTAGGTTTTCAACCCTCACCCCTCACGCGCACATGTTTTGAACACGTTATAATAAACGGAAAGATTTCGTGGAGATAACGTTTGCGGTTTACAGTGAATGATCGTAGTTTTATCGTGGTTTTCGTGGTCTCTGGTTATCCTTCGTTTTTATTGGCTGGCCTGATCGGACGAAGTTTCCCGATCAGCGCCCTTAGATAATTTAACTAAGTATCGACACTGACTCGTTCTCCGGTGAAGATTCCCACCCGAGGACACCCCCGTCTCGAGAAGGTCATCCCCCACAACCTGATTCAGATCACTCTTTTCATCTAATAGTCCACCTGAGTGAGTGTAACCACCGAAGATCAATGGGTACACAAGGTGAAATGAAGTTAAATATGGATTCTATCGTACATGACGACCGGTCGCATGACCGGGAGGATCGGATCAGTCATCATAGTGATGATTCATCCGATCCTGATGCCGATCAGGATAAACGGAGTACCCCCTCCGATAGTTGGTCGTCCAGGCTAGTGGGTATCCGAATTCCACCCAAGACTTCCATTCTGGATTTGGAAATCAGCTCTCCCACAGGTTCATACGCTCCGCTTTGCCGTTCGAGGCTGGACTACCAGCCTCGGTAATTTGTCGTCGTACTCCAGTTTGTCTACAGAAAAGATCAACATTCCTGTATTCACCACCTCCGTCCGTTCGTAGGTCGTGAATTCTACAGTGGAATTCATTTTCAAACCATACGAGAAAGTATTCAAACGTTTTAAACACGCACATAGTTCGAGAAATGGTCGACGAAAACGACCAAATACCGGTTTCCATGTCGATCACGTGGTGTGATCGGACCCTTGAGGTCGCTGCAGATCACGCCACCGACTCTATCGATTGGGGAGTTCCTCCCGCTATCAAACTTTGACTGCCTCGACTTGGCCGCTTTCTTTTGGTACAAGTGAGTCATTTCGGTCGCGAGAAATCAGTAATTTTATTCCAGACCTGGGGTCTTTGGCAAACCTTTCGACTGAATCATATGCCAAATGCCCCAGGCGTGCATGAAAGTGATGTAACGTGCCTCCCTGGACGTCATCATGCTCTCCGGCCGATATATTCATCACCATGTCCGCAAAGTTTCCAGCCACCGTCTTTGGCCCTTCTGCCCTCGGGTTTGCAAGTCGGGGTGAAATGGACCCGTAAACTTCCACTTGGAATAAAATTTGATTTCGAAAAACCATGTGCATTTTCGTTCCATTGTCTCTCGATACGCATCCTTTCTTGCGCCGACAACCATGCGAGATCAAGTTCTTGGCCAAATTTGGCGCCAAATGAACATCGGTAAGCACGACGAACGCTCCCTCGTTTGAGGCACTTCTGAGAGTTACTTTACCAATTTTCTCCGCCCGTAGTGTCCTTCCGTCCAGAAGAGCTAAACTCTCGTCCTCCCACATCTTCTAAGAGGCTTTCATCGCATACGAGGTGCCGACTTGCCCCGCTGTCAATAATCCATATATTTTCGCCAAAAATTTCAACTCCTATTGACGCCATTTTTGTTTCATCATTCTTTTTGGTGGTGGCCAAAATGAAACGTGTTCTGTTCCCCCATCGTTCGATCTTCCTCGGTGTCCACCACCCTTCTTGGACCTCGTTTTTCTGTTCTGGTGCGAGCAATCACGTTTTTGATATGCCCTTCCAAACCACATCCGTAACAAGTCCTCTTAGGTTTTCCTTCGACGACTACATTTACCCCAAATCTTCTAGGCCTTTTAATTCTTTGGCCCTCGTCGTCAACCTCTTGCGCCCAAGCAATCCCTTCTTGCGCGTGTTGCAGGTAGTCATGGCGATGTGGACTGTATCTCACGTGAAGTGCCAATTTCAGTCTTGGGGCCACATACTTTACGATATTCTCCACAATAAGTTGCTCGTTCGAGCCACTCTCACGCGCGAAAGTTACAAGATAGAGAAAATGCTCAGTCCAAGAGCGTCTCTCTGCAGCGAAAAGCATTGAAGCTTGGTGGTATGTTATGGTGCACTGAGCATCTGGTCCAGAACGAAATATAGGGTTTGCAAGATCTGCCACCAGTTACCCACATTTGCTTGAAAATAACTGGCGGCAACTCCGTCCTGATTCTCACCCAATTTGTTTACTTTAAGCCGGTCTGTCCACACGAAACCGGAGACCATATCCGCTACCTCTATCGCTCCAATAAAAAGGTAGGCCCATTGTTTGAAGCCAGTGCCCAGACCTGGATATAGCTCTCTCCCCAAGAAATTTGAAATGGATAGTCTGGGTATCTTGACACCCCCACCGGCTTCCCT